>JAZGTJ010010441.1:0-18092 GCA_036877575.1 Botia almorhae
ACACAGCAAACATGTGAAAGAAGGTGCTCTGGTCAGATGAGACCAAAGTTGAACTTTTTGGCCTAAATGCAAAGTGTTATGTGTGCGGAAAAGTAACACTGCTCATCACCCTGAACACACCATACAGCATCATGCTGTGGGGATGCTTTTCTTTAGCAGGGACAGGGAAGCTGGTCAGAGTTGTGCTGATATAGACTCTCATGCCAGAAGAAAAAGAATAACTAGAAAAAGAATAATTAGAATGACTTTAGCACTTTAGCATGGTGTAACATTGTTAACATGATGCTAACACATTTTAATCAATAAGCATAATGCTAATATGTTGGAAATGTGTTTTTAAAGGACAAATTGCTATTAAATAGGACACCCAGATTCTTAGCTAATGAATAAGGCTTTATAGAGCAACCATCAAGAGTAAAACAGTATTCTAGATTGTACCATGTGGAAGATTTATTAGTCCAATACTTAAAACTTTGTTTTGTCTGAATTTTGTAGAAGGTTGCTAGTCAACCAAGTTTTAATATCAACTATACATTGTCAATTCAGTAAATTTATGCATTTTGTTGGGCCTTAAAGAAATGTACAGCTGAGTATCATCAGCAAAGCAGTGAAAATGAACTTCATGTCTCTTATTAAAATGGCTTCCAGAGATAGAATATACAGGGTGAAAAGCAGAGGCCCAAGCATAAGCCCTGTGGCACTCTGTACTTACCTTGTAATCAATATGACAAAGTTTCCCTCACAGCAACAAACTGACATCGGTAAGATAAATATGATTTGAAAATATGAAAATAGGCCAATGCAGTACTATTTATGCCAACATGATAGGAGCTCTCGATTGCCCACATCATAGTTGCGCTCAGTGGGTGACAAGGAATGCACAGGGAAACATCTGAGGGGGGTTGCCTTGCTGCTGCGATAACACTGCACCTACGCCAGCCATTGTTAGAGGCATTGACCTCTAAAATAAAAGGGAGTTCAGGGTTGGGATGTTTTAGGATGGGTGTTGTTTTAGGAAACAGGTACCTCCCCACTGGGTTATCTGACCCTCCTTCCAGGAAATAGTGGGGTTATGAGCGCGTATCCAGGGAAGGCCAAGGATGACAGCATGGAGAGGGGATGTAATTATGAAAAAACTAATTTTCTCTGAGTGAAGGGCGGCAATACGGAGTAGGACCTCACTGTTTTTTTGCTGTATTCTCTCTAAACCCAGAGGTCTTCCGTCTATCGCCTCCACTGTTAGGGAGGAATCACAGGTGGTTAGTGGGATATTATTCAACTGAGCGAAAGTTAGTGACATACAATTACCTGCTGCTCGAGAATCAATTAATGCTACGGCAGATACTGTGCTTACAGATGTGGTGATCTCAGCATTAACTGTAATATTTTTGAGATAGAATTTGAGATGGGAAAGGAAGTGGAACTCACCGAGATTCGAGTGGGGTTCAGTCTTACAGAGCAGGTTGCTTTTAAATGACCGACTTGCAATCTCACTCGTCAGTCGCGTTCTTCGGGACAAAGTTCCTTCCCTTATGTCAGCAGGCCAATTTGGCTTGTAGTTCCATTGACAGTCTATCCTGCAGCTCAGAAAGCAGCTACAAAAAATGACTTCTCAACTTCATAGTAATGCCCCAGCAACCAGTAACAGTACCCTAAAAACCACCACTTAAACTTTTATGGAAAAAAAATCTTAGACTTAACATTGAGGAGATCTTTGTGACATCATAGCTCGCATCAGAATGTCAAAGAAATGTAGAGGTGGGCCTATATTGTTCAGCTTAGCAAGCAGCAAAGAATTGTGACATTTTAACTTCATAGCCATGCCCTAGCAACCAGTTACAGTACCCTAGCAACCACCCATTGACTTCTATTCAAAAAGGTAAGAGGCATCAGAGCATCGTAAAGACAAATGTGTTGCAAGTAGTCTTCAAATACCACCATGGAAACTGTCTATACCAGAACATAGAGACATAGAGTTGGCTGCTTTGATTCATGTACACATCTGTCTGTTAGTTTTACACTGTTTAGCTACACCCTACCAACCATTACCCTAGCAACTACATAATAAAATAAATAAGCCATATCTCACCATAAAAACACTGCAGAGACATGTAGGGGGGCTTATTTGACTCGGGCTGTCAGTGCAGTGGGCTTTATATTGCCCTGGCACCTTCCTTGCCACATCCAAGCAATCATTAAGAGCACCCTAGTAACTGCAGAACACGAATAAGCCATATTTCAATATCATGCTAAAACATGTTAGCATTGTGTTCAAATGTGCTAACATCATGGTAAAATGTGCTAACGCCATGCTAATTAACAACATATTAAAACATGTTAAAGTTGTTACCATCGTGTTAGAGAATGTCAGACCTACAGTATCTATAATCATTATAGACTTTTCAGGCTGGGTTTTGTCAAGGCAACATAAAGTTTGTCCGCAAACTTTACTGTTTAGTTTGCGCTTTATCTCATTTATCGATGAGGTCCTTGTGACACTAAATACTTGCCACTTTTGACATGTGGCAAGTATTTCAAATATTTCTCAGTCAGTCAAAGCTACTTGAATGAGCCCTACTGAGTGAAATATAGCTGTAATCCAAAGTCCATCAGCCAGGAAAGACATTAAAAGAAGTCTCTGGGCTGTTGCTACGTGACCATAATGGACACAAGGGACTCAAACCACGCAAATTAGATGAAAACAAAACAACAATAAATAGAATTTTAAATCTTGACGACTAATCCTAATTTGTTGTACTATTAGTTATGTTGGCATTATTTAATGCATTTTAAATTAACAATGAGCAATAGTAAATCATAGATTTAATTTAAAAAATATATTAATTCATTTATCATATAATTTATCATAAAATAAGTTTAAGTTTCCAGTTACCAAAACATATATTCATATTAGCTTGTTTATAGATATTGAAGCTTAAGTAAATGTGTTTTATAACATTTTTCTTTTGTTGTATGCATAAAGCAGTTTTATTTGCAGGAAAAAAAACTTAAAGCTTTTGCCTTTCATCAAAACTCTCACACTACATTGTTCTGCTGAGCCAGCATGGACAAGTCTTAATGTAGTCTTAATGCGTTAATGGGATATGTGTTGTCAATATGTTTCCTCAGGATGAATGCTTTAATCTAATGAGTCTGGCAGAAGCCATCAAACACTTAAAGTGGGTGTGGGTTGTCTAACGGTAAGGCATGGGAGCGCTTAAGGTGAAGCCTTATTAGTAAACGGTGATAAAAACGGTAGACGGTGATGTTCTTTGACACCAAGATTGCTGAGTTTGCTCAATGAGGGTGTTTAAACAGCAATTTGCTGGCAGAACAAGGCAGCATGTTGCTAAGGGGCTCCATCTAATGCACTGAAAACAAATTGAAGAGCGTGGACCACCCTAAGCATTGGTCTATCTACAAAGTGCGCCATCAGCAGAAACTCTAGATGCGGTGTATATTAAACACTGCAGGTGCAGGTGGTCCTAATGATACTGTCAGCAGACAAGGAAGGTATAATGTCAGGACAGTACCTCTCATTTATGACTCTGTACAAACAGAAGGTTTGTGGATTGTAGATGGTTTACAGAAAGAAGTAACGGTTGCTCATGTACCCTTGTGCATCAGCGGATGCCTGTGACATAGCTTGTGCAATGATAGGCAATAATAAGACCATGGTAGCCCAGCACATACCCTGGTTCTTTCTGTCTGCAACTGAAACAGAAAGTTAAAAGTGAATAATCCTATGTGGTATTAGCTCCGTTCTCCAAAAGACTTGAAAAAACTTTTAAACAACAGAGATCTCTTACTAAAAACACATTAGTACAACATCTCCAGGTGTTTTCAAATGCACACTACCAGTCAAACGTCTAGAATTTATGTTTTTGATGGCCTACATTTAAACGCTTGAAATTAGACAATGAGTTAAACCAGAGAAAAAGAAAGGTTCCACAAAATATTCAGCATATACAGGAACTTCTGTAATACTTTAATACTACTTTAAAACATCCCAGCATTCCTGTAATACATTTAATACTATTTAAAAACATCCTAAAATAAATTTCATGAAGTTGATTAAGACAATGGCCAAAATGTGCAGTGCTGTATACAAAAGCCAGCTAACTTTGGACTGAACATTTCTGGGGGTAATACATAATTCCAGTATTTTCATTTGTTATTTTTCAGTTGACTTTATATTCACTGATAGTGAACCTGTTGATAGTACTATTATATGTTTGTCCATAAAATGTCTTTTTGTTTTGTTGTAGGAGATTATGTGGTGCTGACTGTCTTCTTTGACTTGAGCAGAAGAATGGGTTATTTCACCATCCAAACATATATCCCCTGTACCTTGATTGTTGTGCTGTCTTGGGTCTCCTTCTGGATCAATAAGGATGCAGTGCCAGCTAGAACCTCCTTGGGTATAAATTGCACATGTTAAACAATTTAATTTATTTCACATATGAATGTGCCCAGCACACACTGCAAAATCATTTGTCCTGTTTTCAGAAAATGTATATCTAAGAGTTTTAAACCACACTATATTATTGTCAGATTTATTCTTAAAACAAAAAATACCAATGGGTAAGAAAAAATAGCACTTTAAGAAAAAATGTTAGGTTTCCTTTTAAGGTGCCCTTGTTTACAGTGTAATTATACATTAAAATACTAAGTAATATTAAGTATTAGTATTTTAGATTAGGGTTTGGTTTAGGGTAATTGCGTGCAGCTTATGCAGAATTTGGTATTACTACTGTAGGTACTTGTAATGTGTAACAAAGACACTAAAATAAAGCGTTACCCAGTTTTATTATATACTGTCAATACAATTATCATGCATAATCTGTTGTGTATTTACGTCTTTAATTAAAGATTTTAGCAAAAGATAAAAAGTTTACTGAAAAAAAAAATATATAAGGTTTGTGCTGCTTTTTTTGTATTGCAGATGGTGTCCCACATTCATAATTTGACACTTTTGTAAAATTCTGTGATAGTTGTTGAATTGCTCTAGGAGTCGAGGTACCTTGGAAGATTTTTAAAACCTGTTGTTCTTAGTCAGCGGCTCATCTTTGCTGCAGTGCTTAGCCCTTAAAAACACTGTATTACCATTGAAAGTCTTAAATTGTCTAATGATTTTCTACTGAAAGCTGCCTACCCTAAAATCCTTATGTTGAAGTTTAATATGTACTGCTCAGTTCCAGTTACCGCTTTTGGCAGCATACAAATCAACAACATTGAAATGGAATACACAAATGGAATTCGGTGTGAAATATATTTGTAGGGACTAAAAACAGAGATTAGAGGCTCTAAAATTATTTTTAGTCCCTGTCCGCCATCCAGCCACGCATTGAAATTACAAAAGGCATGTGCATAGATATTTCAAAATTAATCTTAGAAGCCAATGAGTTTCTGCAATAGATCAAAAACTGTAAACATGCACAACATATTATAGAAAAATGTAAGCATGCATATTACTAAATTATATATATCGTAATCCCATTTAAACATTTCTAGCCATTTAACCTATTTAATGATTAGGGAGTCAGACTTGCAGGTTCGATTCTCAATGTCATCAGGAAGCAGTTCCCTGGGTGCCACAGTGGCTACCCATTGCTCCTGGTTTGTTTATGGTTTGCAATATGTGAATTCAGTACCCTGCTCTGATTATGTGTGTGCGCACTAACTTGCGTTAAATAAATGCAGAGGACAAATTATGAGTCCTCAAAGAGTTTACATAGTATTTTACATAGTACAATTTGAAAATCTAATACTCTTACTGTATGCACTGCCTTTGATACACTTTGTAGAGTTTCTAAACAGTGCATACAAGACAAATATGCATTTATCTAAAAGTTGCATTTTCATTAAATTTGAAATTGGTTTGTATCATTTAGAATTGAATTGAGAATGTTTCAAATTCCAGTTTAATTACCACTGGGTTGCAGAATGTATTTAAAAATCTTGAATGTGGGGTATAAAATGACATGCTGTCATTTCTGATTTGATATTAAATTTACGGTTATGTTTATTCCACTCTTTATATTTTATACTAAGTTAATACACTTATTATAGTTAGGGTGAAATTTTGTATTTTGTTCCTTCTCAGCATCTCTCTATCCATGTTGTTTAATGGAGACTAAAAAGCCAAACCGCTAGCTTACAATATTTATGTAACATAATAACACAGATGTCTGTTGAACTTCAATAAGTGGAACTCTATGCTTTTATTTCAACTGTATTTACTTTGTTCCTTAGGAATCACAACTGTGCTTACCATGACCACATTGAGTACCATTGCTAGGAAGTCCCTACCCAAAGTGTCCTATGTTACGGCTATGGACCTCTTTGTATCCGTGTGCTTCATCTTTGTTTTTGCCGCTTTGATTGAGTATGGAACACTACACTATTTTGTGAGCAACCGCAAACCCAGCAAAAACAAAGACAAGAAGAAAAAAAATCCTGTAAGTATACTTCTAAAGCAGTTTGCAGTATCACCTACAGTTATGTTTTAAATGCATATATTAAGCATTTAAAGCTACAGTATTCCTGTAACTCAATTGGTAGAGCATTGCATTAGCAGTTAAAAAGTTGTGGGTTTAATCCCACACACAGATAAAATCACACAGATAAAATGTATAGAATGTATTGAATGCACTGTAAGTTGCTGTGAATAAAAGCATCTGCCAAATGCATAAATGTATTACACATGTTGTCAGTGTTTTGCTAATCTTACTCATAATTCTAATTAGCCTTGATGAAAATGGAATGAAAAAAATGTAATTGTTAGTTTTTTTCAGGCTCTAGGGCTGGGCCTGGATGTAATATATAAGTGTAACAACTCCCTTGTTTAACTGTTGACTGTTCAATGGCCAGCCAGTTTCTATCCCTCCAACTTGCAATGATCCAATCAGTTCCCGAAGAACAAAATCAGGTCCTTTCCTACATTTTTTTCACAATCCAGAGGCCACTTCACTCAGATATGCGTCATCATAGGACGTCTCAACTTCCATTTCATGGCAACTTTAAGCAATATCATTTGATTTTCTTTAAATTCTTGAGTTAAATCTTTGAAATCAAGATACTAGCACTCAGTTAAAAAAACGTATAGTGTACTTATTTATCCGTGTGAACACATCACACCATTTATACTACACAATAGTGAAGAACATTGCATAAGTTTGTGAAATTGGAGAAATTGACTGTAAACGTTATGCAGTTCTCTCATGCTGTTTGTGTGCGGAACACTATTTTTGTAATTTGTTGCTGCCCATACAAGGTGAGCCTTAGAAGGTATGATAGCTTGCTTTGTGGGCAGTAGACGGGGTTTTAGATCAGAGCTAGAGTGGGCATGATGGAACTTTCTCTTCTGATGGAATAGTTTCCTCCATATGTGGTCAGTTTTGTCATTGTAAACCACCTCTGTTCAACAGTGTCACTGAGCAGGATGTTCTTAATCATTTCAGCATTAGGTTTGAAGTAAGACCTTAGACATTTGTTTCGGCAAATGTGGTCATTCCATAATTTAGATGATTAAGGGGTTGCCAGAAATGTCTGATTTTGGGGTTTGAAATAGCAGGCAGATTAATGAGTCATTTGGCATTTAGTCAGAGTCACATTCTAAAGAAAGAATCTTCATATGACATGCCAAGAAGCTTTTAACTGAGGAAGCATTTTGATCCCTGTGGAGTTCAGAGGTGTATCAGTTTTCTCTTTTGATGTAAAGATGATTACGCTTCTCTTTTATTTTTATCTGCTACACGTAAATTCTGACACGTAAATTCTGATGTAAAAGACTGAAATATCCATGTGACCGCATGGGAAAATTCCATGTACGAGTGGGGCGTAAGGACACTTATGCATTAGATAACAAAATATCAAACCAAATGATGTTGCATAAATATACCACCAGCACACTATTGAATCAAAATTAAAACAACAATTATTAGGACATTATTTATGATGACGTCATAGCAATCACTTTATATATCACCTAAACTAATTGCAAAAATAGTGAATTTCGGGTGTATTTCAAAAGAAATACGGGTATAAAAGGGAGAAGGTGTGTACCACTTTTTCAGGTTTGTGCTGAGGAGCCAAGACATGCCTGGCAGTCAGCGGTCAAATCAGTGTTGTGGCAGGAGGGGCAGAATGTTCCTTTTCTGTCTCTCAGTCAATGTTGTCTCGTTGTAGTGAAAAGTGAGAAGCTAACCGCACAGAAGGAACGGCATTATGAAGTTTCTAT
This sequence comes from Botia almorhae, assembly GCA_036877575.1. Taxonomy (NCBI): domain Eukaryota; kingdom Metazoa; phylum Chordata; class Actinopteri; order Cypriniformes; family Botiidae; genus Botia; species Botia almorhae. Next base: position 8,243 of record JAZGTJ010010441.1, read on the forward strand.
AAGGTCAAATTTGCTGGTTAAATGCTATGGAATAGTAAACTTCTCCTCAAGAGGAGAAGACACTGCGGAGACTACAGCCTACCTAAGGGGAGGTTATATGTGGAAATAGATGGACTTCAGCGAAGTACCGCATCAAATTACGTCAACACGCGGGGGACTACCATAGGGAGAACCCTTCAGATTATAGGCCATGACAGATATGTCCGTCTAGGGGAAGACACAGGTTTGCTGATAGGTAAAAACAATTCTGTTGAAAATACGTATATAGAATTACCTATGGGAATCACTACATATGGAACATGATGATCTGTCAGCGAGCTAACCAGCTGAGAAGCCACAAATGGCAGATCCATTTCCCAAACTGGGCTCGAGGCAGATAAATGTGCCAATGCCCAGGGTTCACATGGTATAAAAGACCACTTGGAGGTTTAGTCACCACTCTCCACGGAGTGTCTCCTGTTATATGAGTGGTTTCACCTCTGACTCCATAGGAGGAGCTGACAGGTGAGCTAAAACATACAATGAGAGTGATTACCATCCTGAAGATTTACGTATATACACCACTGTCATTGTGTTTTGCATACGAATCATCACACAGCCTCCGCAGAGCAAGCAGGACTGGTAACAACTCCAGGCAGTTAATATGCCAATGCAGGCGAGAACCTGTCCAGGAACACAACACTGCATGCCTGTTGCATACAGCGGCCTGACAATGCAGTCTGTACAGCGCTCTGAAAATCTCGATACCTGCTGCATGGGAACCTTAGCTCACAGGAATTCTTGTTCTGTCCACGGGCTAAAGGAGGAACAACATATTGGAATGATAACCACCCGATATGTGCTGCGGTGCCATGCCCACCTCGGGACTGGGTTCTGTAACCAATGCTGTAACGATGTCGTATTCATCAACCCAACAGGCACTACTGCTGTTGAGGATGCCATATGCCCCAGACAGACTGAAGGGGAGGAACCACAAAACCTGGCGAACTGAATCGCATAACCGAGCCAAATCATTCTGACGAGACAGAGATGCCGGGTTAGGTGTTAAATAGCCAGCTGAGGAGTCGCAGGGGCCCGGAGTAGGATTTGGTGAGGAGCAGGTGAAGGGGGCTTCCTCTGGGGTATGCCCTGGGGTATGACCATGCTAGGGCAATATATGTTTCAAGGCAGAATATCGCCTACGTCTGCTTCTTTCTTGTCAAACACGGACAAAGTCTTCAACAGTGCCACCAAGCAGTCCACCTTGGGAGATGGTAGCATTGAGAAAGTGTACTTTCTTGGCGTCTTGCATCTCAGCTAGGTTTAGCCATAGGCATCGCTCCTGGATGACCATGTTCAGCATTGCTTAACCCGGCACCTATGCTGTGACATTTGTCACCCTCAGGGCGAGGGCCATCACCATGCGCAGTTCCTGCGGTTGCACTGTGTTTAGACCCCACTCGTCCAGTTCTTTTAGTGCCTTCACTTGATGGACCTGCAGGTTAGCCATGGCATGGATCCTGCAGCCACAGGATCCATGAGCAAATCTGAGTGGGTGGTGCATGTCATCTTCCTTTTATAATCAGATATCCAAGGCAGAGATTGGCATGCAAATCCCACTTGCCAGTTTCTATTAGTGCTTATTTCTAAAGCCAATCTTTTATTGCCGTTTTATGTAAAAAGCAGAGCGATTGGTCTCTCAAGTAACCCCTGGTATCACTGCATTGACACAATGTCGAGTGAGTGACAGAAAGGGAACAATTGTTGTATTTAAAAATTTATTTAAAAATGAAAGAAAATGTTGATATAATAGTATATTTCATATTATTGAAAAATGAACCATTGCACTTTGCAGGTATGTGTTTCCCTAAGGTATGAGCCATCATTTAAATCCTGTATGTCAGGAGATGCACTAATTATGTTAATATACTCTTGCATATTCTTGCATTCTCCTCGTCTGTGTGTATGTACATGTTTCAGGTTGCAGTAATTTGTTCTCTTTCCACTTACAGAGCCTTTTCAGTTGTATACGTCTATTTTCAGTTGTTGATATTGTGTCTGTTTGTACTTGTTTGTTTCCTTCTTTAATTTATCATATTTTTTGTTTCCTGTGTGGACAAAAGCTCCTGCGGCTCTTTTCCTCCAAGGTATATTGCTCATGTAAAGTTCACTAATCATGCATGTTTATGCTGCATTCTGCACAAGTACACTGCTCTTGTATCTGGTCACTACCAAACTTCCTGTACTGTTAAGGGCAATGAGGCACATTTGCACTCTTTTAGTCAAATGCAATAAATTGACAGTGCTGGATGAAGTATTTGCATCATCTTTGTAATTAAGTACATTATACCCTCCCTATGTGTTTGTTTATGGGGCTTTAAACCTGACAGAAATAGTCAGCAGAGCCTTAACAGGCTGAAATAGACAACCACATCTACATTCTACCTTAGATCCATTTTAAAGAGCATGAGACTGATGGATTTGGCAGATTTAGCAATAGTAGTATTTTTAAAAGTCATTGTGTAGGTCTATATTTAGCTTCAGTTAAGGATAAGAAAATAGTTTTAAATACTTTGAAAGACGAATGTTTACTTTAGTATGCTAGCAAGTGGTTCTCAGGTGTTTTGGCCACACACAGACCTTGCATTGGACAATATGTATAACACAGTACCAAAATTGGTCGAATTTGTAAGAAAGAAAAGGGAATGAATAAAAATGTATCATTAAACATTGAACAAACATAATGATAATAGATTTTATTTATATAATACATTGCAATTGTACTGTAAGCAAGGTTTATATAATTCTTGTATTTTGTCTGCCTTGATGTATTTGTAAAGGTAAAGCTAAATGAATGAATAAATAAATAATCAGAATCAAGAGAGGCACTTCCTCTTTGAGGGTTGTCATATTTCATCTGGTTAAAGCTGCAAATTCCACTGTATCTGTTCTTTCCACGCAGCAGGCAATCTGTGCTCTTGTGCTTCTGCGCAAACCTTTGAGAAGCGAGTCAGATGACCTATTTCTGCACAGCCCCAGGTGCCCCTGTCCTAAATGCTACATAGTGTGCATCCCGAGCAGCCAGTATGCACAGCTGGTTATGCTTCATTTTTAAAGGGATATGAGGCACTGTCCATGTACTAGTGCTGGGCAAAATTAATGTGACTGCAGTAATGTGGTTATGTCCCAATTATTCTTTTTCTCCTGTTTTTTTTTTTTGAGGAACAATGACAGGCAGGTCTTGTAATAGATGTGTTTTATGTTGTAAATTTAAGTATTCATGGCATACCATTGGCCAGAATATTGTAGGAAAATCATGGCATGGAGTCTGAGCAGAAAAATACTGTAATAGCAACTGTTGTTTGTGTTCTAACAGGAATCATTCAGTTAAAGCTTAAAAAAATGTCAGATAATATCTGTTTAAATAGTGTATTTTGTATTAGTATTGTTGTACTTTATGAGCAAAGGTTTCTTTGTTTAAATATGTTATATTGAAACAGCAGGTTGGGAAAGCATTGTTTCTGTTCCCTTGTTTCATTTTTTTAAGTAGCCTATAGCTTTTAGTTTACATTATGTTAGTTTACAGTACAACCACCATGGTTTGAAACTTGGAGAGAGCAAGTTATTATTCTAAAGGACATTTTATTAGACAACACTGTGAATAGGCCTCTAAGTGCAAGATGAATCATCAATATTTTGGTATCGTAAACATAGCAGTCTGCCATATCACTCCTCAATTAAAATGTGATGCTATATAAAAACTTAATTGGTATGCATGAGATTTTTAAGCACATTAAATTATTGACTAGACAGTAAAGCAAGTACCTTGATGCTTGTTATTACTGAAATATTGTAAGGTTTATTTATTAATTTTTTTACAATCTGAAAAAAATAATACCAAGTTAGTACTATGCATGTTAAATAATTAGCATGTGTAATTTGTAACAAAATAAAAATAACTTAACAAAAAATATTAGTGTGAATTATGGAAAGTTCAATGAGAAATTTGTGTGTAAAGTGGAATGACTTGCCCAGCACTAGCATAAGCTACAAACAAGCAAACGTAAAAGAAAGAGTAAATGAGAAAGACAAAAAAATGGATTATAATAACTTTATAATTTACCCCATGGTATAATTTGCTGTTATAGCTATTGCAGGTATATACATTCCACCTTTAAAATTAGGTGCAAATTACTTATTGGGAGAGTTTTTCACCTATTGTGAATGCAGACCCTAACTTATGTGTCTTATGTGCTTGTTCTCTTCTCTTAAAAGCAGGCCCCAACTGTTGACATCCGCCCACGCTCTGCCACCGCCATCCAGATGAACAACGCCACCCATATGCAGGAGCGAGATGAGGAATATGGATACGAGTGTCTGGATGGGAAGGACTGCACCAGCTTCTTCTGCTGTTTTGAGGACTGTCGCTCAGGAGCGTGGCGACACGGCCGCTTACACATCCGTATAGCTAAGATAGACTCTTATGCTCGCATATTCTTTCCAACTGCATTTGGTCTATTCAACCTAGTTTACTGGGTTTCCTATCTCTATCTTTAAAACGTCCCTTAAATTTGTTAGGCTGGCCTTATTTTATTTTACAGATTCCAATAAAACCATTTGTGGTTTTCTGGAAACGTGAACCTATGTGAAACCATTTAAGTTGGATTGTATTTTTGTTTTGTGTTTTATTTTTGTTTGTCATTTGTTTTGTTTAGGTTTTTGTTGTTTTTATGTTTCAGGTTTTTAAGTGAGTTTATGTAATACATGAATTGTTGATTTGTCTATGTTTACATTTTTTTTACAGAGAGTATATCTTGTGAACAGTGCAAAAGTTGTAGCAAAAAAGAACAAAATATTGATGGGACAAAGAATAGTAAACTACATTTTGTGAAATCACACCTGGGATATTTAGGAAAGGGAGGGGCAAGAGCAGAAAATAGGAGGTACTGCATGCCTATGTGGTCTGTTAGCCCCTAAACAGCAAGAACTGCAGAAAAAAAGAATTGGAAATTTGGGAAAACTCATCCCACATTCATCTCATCCCAAACTCAACACATTGGCTGTCAGGTCTACAATATATGAGAAACTCTGCCCATCAAATATTAAAAACACGTCCTAGTATTATTTTTGCAATCTAAAGATCAAATGTAAAATTGTAAATGTTTGACATTTCTATACCGTTTGTTAACCCTGGAATTTTCATGTGTGGTCACAGCTGGTAACACATATGGTCATCTGTACAAATGTTGTAAATAGTTGAATACTATTTAATGTAGTGCTATACTTCAAACTGCATGCATCTTTCAGGCCAAAAATTTGAAAATCTTTAAAGTCTTCTATTGTCATCAATTGATAAAACAATAAATGAAAGATAGATGCTTTATCTACATTTTCCATCATTTAAAGTCACTTATAGATAGCTGTCATTTGTAGATGCACAACGATGTTGTTACATGGAAAAATAGGACTGTTTTCAAATTTTGCATCCTGGACATCCGTTATGGTATTACTCCTTTTCCATACTTAAACAGGGTTGGTATATACCCACAGAATAGTTACTAATAATCACTGAGTTACAGCAACACAAGCTATAAAACAATTCAAATTGTCTGTGTTTGCCTGTGTTTGTAGTAAAAATGTCTATACATCCGTAATACAAGAACTTTATCAGGGAATATATAAAAATTTTAAATCTGTTGTTTTATAAATTGCTGGCAAATTATTATTATAATAATTATTATTGATCTATAATTGAATCCTAAACCTAAATGTATTTTGTTTTTTAATATTTTGTTCTACATCTTATATAATACACAAACCAGTTTTTCGAGTAAATGTATCCTTTTTTAGGATGTTTACACTTTTTAAAGGGAAAACATTTCCAGTTATGTATATAACCTCGGTTCTCTGAGGAAGGGAACGAGACAAAGCGTCTGTTTGACAATATGAGGAACGGCTTCGGTGTGACGAGTGTCTGAATCTGTGTAATTACAGTGATCTAATTGGACTACAGCAGTGCTTGATGAACAGGTGCACCTGTAAGTATATTAGGACACCTGTAGAGTACATTATAAACTTCTGAAGAAAACATAGACAGGTACCCCTGAGGCATGGCAATGAGACAGTGTCTCATTTCCTTTTTTAGGGAACCGAGGTTATTATATACGTAATTGAAGATGTTCCCTTTTGAGGGAGCTTTACAATGCATCTGATTGATGTTATGGGGAATGCAATCCCAGCTGTGCCATGCTGGGGGGAGTGGCTGCCACATGGTTCATGTTGAAGCACAATAACCATAGGCAGTACACAATAACACCCTACTTGTGCACTACTGCTGATGAACAAAACTCTCAGGCCAGCACCCAAATGCAAGGGCCAGTTGAAAAAGCTAACACTAGACACAGGAGGTGTTCAACATTCTAATCGAACACCTATCTCCCAGGCTAGGGTCAACACACCAACAACACAAGCCACAGAGCCAGCTGTGTAATGGCTTGGCAATAATGGCCCATAAGCCAAATGTTGCCTTAGGGAGAGTAAACTTAATGCATATGATAGCCAGACACACTCAACCACAGAGGACTGACATTAGAGGGGAGCCATAGGGTACATGGTTTCAGCCATTTAAGCATCATCCTTTGTCTGAGCTCTAGAGAGAGGCAAGGACCTTTAATACTAAAGGTGCGGCTCAGCACACACCTTTACCTTCACCTAAAGGCCCTTTTAAGTAAAGTGCACAGTAAAGGGGTGATGTCCAACATGATATTCAAACAACTCTCCACCTTGGTGTGCAGATCAGAAAGGGCAAACTCACAGCAGGTTGTTGGCCATGAGCAGCCAGAAATCGAACATTGGGCTTCTTGCGCCAAGGAAGATCTAATCATATGCAGGGCAGGCATTAGAGGAGGATCACCAATACTGTTAGCTTTCTCAGCCACATCCTGCATCTCCTGACTTGCTGGCAGCAGGAGGCTGTCCAATAGGTCAGAAGACGCTGAGAAGCATCCATACTGACGGAGCAGTGGAGCGAGAACGGACCATGCCCTTCTTAAACTCCTCCACTAAGTCTACATTTGAGAGACTTGAAGTGAAGTGACAGTTTATGCGTGTCCTCAGGTGTCAAAAACCTCTGACATAAAGGCACACATTTCCTGAAGTTTCTTGCAAGTTGACCCATTAACACTTTGAGAACAGACAAAAAAGGTCCTGAAGACAATAAAGCTGATAACACTCTACAAGTGCTACAAATGCACCTGATGTGCATCAAGCACTGCCGGGGGCCAATTAGATTGGTGTAATTAGACCAAAGACGTTCCCCATAGAGTCAAATAGACGCAGTGTCAAGTCCTTCGAAAGGGAACAAAAGAAAGATATGGATGCAAAAACTATTTATTGATTTAATTATTTATTGTGCAATTGCTGGGGTGAGTATTCTGATTCTTAAAGATATACATACTCAAGCCTACCATGAAGCCTAAATTGTGATCCTAATAAATTCTGTGAGTAAAGTTTCTAAGAAAATCTATGTAAAACTACTATTGTGGGTTTCCCAAAAGAATGCATTACAGGGACTGTAGGTGGCAGGTTGTCATCTATTTTTGTTTATTATGTAATTAATAAGTTGGTCTTGTATGTCCAATGAAGGCAATCAGCACACTCTATACATTATCTATACAACAGTATATTTCAAATAAAGAAAAAAATCTGTGAGTTTTGTAAAACATCTGTAGATTAATAAGTTTATGTTTGTGATATTGAGCAGTTTTTGTTGCGGTGACATCCATGCATGTCTTTAGTAATATGTTTAGAACATTAGCATTTGTTTGTTTTCTATGAATATAATCCACAATTACAAATCATCATTAATAAAATGTAACATATGTAAGCACAAGCTACTTGTTATTTTTTATGAATAATCAGAAATCTCACTCCAGGTTATTAACTATACTTAAAAAAAGGAGATGCTGGGCACTAATGCTTAGTGTAAAGTATTATTGTATAAAAAACAACAAAACAAATGCAACTAAACAAAACAATCACTGTGGATGAAAATCTCAAACTTGCCAAATGTAATATTAAGCAGGTGTTATTTTACTTTCTGCTGCTTTTCAAGTAAATGCAATAATTTTATTTCTCCATTGTTTTATTCAACTAACTAGACAAGCGCAATTGTTTAAGCTAAAAATAGCTAAATAATTCTTATATTGTCTAATATGTTTATATGGTCGAATAAGTCTAAAATAACTATTCACTCTGCTTTCTAAATCTTTTGCATTAACCTTCTAGCTGAGCAAACTGGCATACAGTATGGTTTTGTATTTTAAGATATGTACATGCCTGTTTGCATCATACAAGTGAGCATGATTATTCTTTGATTAGTTTATACTCGCATTAAAATGAGATGTTGTTAGAGCCTCTTGAAAATTCTCTCTTAATATATCAACACTACCATCATTCCTCTGCAGAATCAGCTTGCTGGTAATGAGCCACCCACACTTATATTGGAGTTCTTAACATCTCGCACATAACATTTTTAGAGCAGAGCTCAGTTTGTTTCTCTCTTAAGTCAGGCAGGCAGTTATTCTGGACTTCCCCTGAAATCAAGACATCAAAGATACATTTCACATAGAGAAATGTCTTGTTTTGAATATTATTTATTGTTGAATTACATTATTTGGTTTGGGGTTTATTCTAATTTCTCAAGTTAGCAACAGGAACTTTTTAAATGTACCATTTTTGTGCCAAACGATTAACATTTTGCATTCCACCAAAAAAATCATTGTGGTCTCCTGTTTTTTTATCAATACATAGTGCTTTATACATGTCATTATTTTTGCAGATAAGTTTTAGAAAAAAATTAACATGTTATTGTTATAAACGTAACATGCTTAATGTTAAACTATTTTAATGTTTTAAATTGACATGGGACTGTAAATAACTTCAATATATAATGAAGTTCAAATGAAATGCAGAAGAACATCAATTTTTTCAACATTATATGAACAGTCTGAAGAAATATTTAAAAAATATTAAAACTAATTAAAGACACCACAATTTTTTTAATTATTCTGTTTTTGGGTTTTTGGACATATTTTTTTCTTCATCCTACACAGGCCAGCATTGGAGGTCAACATATAGCTGGCCAGCAGATTTGGGCTGTTCCCAGACACTGAACTGTGTAACTGCTTCAGTTATACTTACTTTTTCATTTATGCACAGTTTTAAAAATTAACCATCAGTACAACAGACACTATCCAGAAACTAACAAATCAAATGGTAGACAAATGGTAGAAATGTGACAGTTATTGCAATGATTTAAATTAATTGTATAGACTTTGAGTTCTTAAAATAATTAAATTAATCATATTATTTTCTAAAACATGGTAGTATAACAATAATTATTAATTATAAATGATACATTTAGATTTTTGGTGCTTGTAAAAATATAAAAAAAATCACACAGAACTGATTTCAATAATTTGTAATTTAGTGAAATGTGAAACAGTGGTTTAAAATTGGTTTAAAGTTTTGAATTAATTCAGAAGGCTTTGCGCAATGTTCTGAAACTGTTTAGGGAAAAAAAAATAATTTACCATGAAATTAAATATAACGATGTTGACCAAATATGGTCCAAAATTCTGCAAGTTTAGAGTCTGGCTTTCAAATAAGTTTTTCTTAATTTTTAATAGGTATAATAGCATACATGTATATACACTCACCTAAAGGATTATTAGGAACACCTGTTCAATTTCTCATTAATGCAATCAACTAATCAACCAATCACATGGCAGTTGCTTCAATGCATTTAGGGGTGTGGTCCTGGTGAAGACAAGCTCCTGAACTCCAAACTGAATGTCAGAATGGGAAAGAA
>JAZGTJ010010442.1:0-18091 GCA_036877575.1 Botia almorhae
ACAGTGAGAGATTCTAGAGAACATCACAGTGAGAGATTCTAGAGAACACAACAGTGTTTTTTATAACCTGGGTGGAGGAACAGGTGGGGCATCGGGGTATTTCCTGTCGTATATGTGCATGTCATATGTTGGTGGAGAATAGACAGGAGGCGGCTCTTCATCTGAACTGTCTGGTTCCAGGGTCCGCTCAAGAATCTGTTAAAGGGAACACGCGAGGGGATGCTGTTACGAACTTTAAATCTTCTCCATCACACGTCCTATTCACATTTATTTTGGGTGAAACCGTTCAAGATTTTGCACTTAAACGACATTCTGAAGTAGATGAAGACACGTGGCCGCATCAAAATATGAACAGCGTAGCTTTACACAATAACTACACATAATGCCCAGGAAATTCCAGTTTGGTTTAATTTGACTTTAACGTAAAGTAACCTGCGATTGTATGTTTCAAACAGAGTTGGCGGTAGAGAGGCAAAAGTTAAGGGTTGCAGCCGGTGTAAATGTGGCACCATGGATAATTAGCAATTAACAGCAATTATTTCATAATGACAATGATGTTGTAATGGTTGAATTCTTTGTACCCAATCAGATGCTAATTGTATTTATGTATCTCAGGTGGTTAATAAATGTTACACATACAAACACACTTGTTGGGTATGTGCAATAGAGCACATACTGTTCCAGCGCTCGCCCATCTAAACAGCACACTATAAATAATGCAGAGGAAAGTACACCAGCGGGGGATGGTTTTAAAAGCAGCAGCGCACAGAACCACGACAGAACGTTTAAACAAAATGCAGCTGATGCTTCACTTACAACTGAATCAGATTCTAATAGCCGAGCATCTCTCTGTTGGGCCATGAAGCAGATACTGTACTGAGACATACTGTACACAGTAATGTGCCTCGGATCTGTTTCTGAGCCCAGCACTGACACACTTACCCAGCTAACAGAGTCCGTTCTCAGAATTAAAAAGATCAGAATATCACAAATGTGCATAATCGCAGTGATTTACAATAATACATGACTTTAATACTTCCAAAAGGTTATGTACAGTAACAGTTTTGGGTCGATGCAAAGAGACTGGCATACAAATGCTATGTTGGCGTAAATTGTAAATTTTTAAATACTTATGAATGAAGCTTAAATTGACTTTACAAAATGAAAGCATGTTTTTGTTGCATATTGCATTATTTTGCAAGTTATCGCATTGTTCTTCAATATCGCGCAGCCCTATTCAGTACAGCACAACAGGAGTGAATGGACGTCTGACCTCTGGCGGGATGCTGTCGTCTGAATCAGAGCTGTCATCTGAGTCCTGCCCGTCAATGCTCATCTGCAGGAGCTGGTCGATGGTGGCGTCCACAGCTCCGTTGTTGGAGCGGAGAACGCACTCGATGACCTCATAGTCCATGCTAGGGAACATGGTTTTAAAGTCCTCCATGGCCTGATTGAACTCCAGCCGTCGGACCTGCCGATTGGGCCTGGAGTTGTTGAGCTCGCCGGCTGCCGAGCCCCCTCCCCCACGAGACCCTCCATTACCGCTGCTGCGGCGAAAGAGACTGGTCATGCTACAGGCGTCCGTTCGCTGTGCCCTCTGGATGATGCCACGTGGAAAGCGTCACGCTGAGGTCTCGATTCAGCTGTTGTCCGTTTCCCTTTTTTGCGATTCCTCGTTTTCGTCTGCAACTAATCAAATTAACTTTCTCATTGTGAAAGCAATCGAGCCCACTGGAGCGTCAGAAATCGTTTCTTTCTCTTCCTCTGCTTGTTAAGCTGCATCCAACACGGCAGTATGGAATCGCTGGCAGTCTCAAGCGCTGCGTTCGAGACGTGGTGCCCAACAGTGCGATTCCCCCATTAGCTCTGCTCGGCCTGCAAACAAACATACAGAGAAACGGTTAACGAGGCTTTTGAAACGATGCAGTTCATTATAAAAACCTTTGACTGCCAAACATCAACTATTTAATGGTCGGATCTCATGTTTCTTATTGGCTCTTCGCTCTGGAGACCAACAGGCCCGGATTTAGTTGCTTACGGCCACACATGCTGTCACAAATTCATCCGTTCTCAAGGGACAGATATAATAACATCCACCAATACAACGACACAAGCAAAATGAAGCAGACAAAATGGAGAACGAGTACCAGTAACGACAACTGTAGAGTGCGAAACAAACTAAAAGTGGGAAAATACAGAAAGCCCACGAGGTGCCCTACAAAATTCACTGCAAATAAGTCCGAGAAGATCCGTCAGTTCCCACAGGGCATCTGCTATCACATAACATCAGCTCAACCTCAGCAGGACCAAAACTAGCTTGCAGGAACTGCGATGAAGGAAGACTACTGAAATTATCGTCACGCTAGTAAGAAGCGCGGCTCGCTAAGACACACGAGCTGACCGAGAGGCCACGCTAAGGTCACCTCAAACAGAGTCAAGCAGGTCAGATTAACACAGATCAGTGTCTGTGAAACCACAAGACCAAGATCAAGAAGAGAACCACAGCAGGAAAGATCTCCGCTCAATAAACCGGCTTGTCAGACTGATACAAATGGTTGTGAGATGTCCTGGACTGCATGATTTATCAGAAAAAAAGCTTCAATCTAAGCATACATTTTGGAAAATCATTTACAACCATCTAAAGTTTGCTGTGTAGAATACAGTCGATATATTTGCAAATTTAATATCAATTTTTAACATGCTAAATACATGCGAGCTATAAAAGCTAGCTATGTAAGCTATGCAAAGGTTCTTGTTTGATGAATTTTTTGTTTCATACACAACAACGAGATCCGATTTTTTATAATTATCCATTTTAATCGCTTCTGTAAAGTAGAGATTATATTGTGCGTAACAATTCGAGGGAAAGTTTAGCTGGTAAAATGTCTCTGTATTTGGTTTGTTTTCTGGTTAAATGACACCATGAACTCAAGTTGCAAAATCTCATGATACATTATCTCAGCATGACTCGGAATGCTTCAGAGGAAAACTAAATCAATCCCAGATCTTCAGCGTTGTCTCAGACTTTCTGACTCCACCGATCGTACATTACACGCAACATAAACAGCCACAAACGGCGAACCTCACCGTCATAAACAAACTTCATTATCTTCATTACCTGCACATGCAAATGCGTTCACTGCACGCATTACCTCCAGACGACTCTGCTTAAAACCAAACCTCCCAAAATGTCCTCGGCCACCAGTGCTCTGCACAGCTGCTGAACTGAAGTTCTCTGCAGTTCTGCTTTTGGTTAGAATGCAAAACAGGAATGCTAAAAATGTGCAACTTTACTGCGACGTTCCGAGATCTCATTTCCCAGCTTGATTTCCTCCCTCTCTCTTTCTCCTCTCAGTGCAGGGCAGAGAAATCCCTGCTCCTGTTGAACAATAAACACAGCTGAGCCCAAGCCCGGCCCGCATGGCACTGCCAGGACCCAGCACCCCTTTGCCAGCCTCTCGTTGGCATGGCGACATGTTGTGATGTAAACAGGATGCTTTGCCGTGCGGCGCTACGCATGCATGTCTGCAGGGATGCCGGTGAGACGGCGGGGAGCTCTGATTGGTGCTCGGGGAAAAAATTCCCCTTGTGGCCAAGCGTCGGTTCGAGGATTGTTTTGCCAGTGAAAAGGTATTGTTTTAGCTCCCTGCCTAACTAAGCTTCTTTTTGCATCTACTTATTCATTCAGCTTAGACTCCGAGATGCCTTGACAACAAACAACAAGACGGGCCGCTGAGGCAACCTAGAAAAATAAGCAGGAGAAAAGGACTCGGTCAAGCACAAGTTTAACTCTTATTACGTTGTTTACAGGCAGGACTATATTAATATTCCTCAAACATTCTGGTTAGAAGTTTTTTCAATGTATTAAAATTCTGCTTTCCTGACACAAAATGTGTTATGCAGATAATTTCATTAGCATTAGGTGTGCTAGTTTTGCTTTTTAAAAACCATGTCAGTTGAAAGAATGTACCACCAAACTTTGAAAATCATCCACTGACTAACTCAGATAGTATGCTGACATTTACAATGCAACTGACATCATTGTAATATTTGCACTGAATTCTGAATGGCTTCTTTACTTACAGCCATCTGCATGCTGAATTTTGATTGGTCTTTTCCTTTTGCACCACACAGTTGCTTGCTTTCACATTACAAAATGGTCTCACATTGTGTGTCGACTCTAATGTGCAGCCGCAAGAATCATGACTGTTGCAAAACAACCACAATGTAGCGTTTTATACACAAAAATCTACACCTTAAACCCAATCTTACAGTATTCTTTCCCTGCATGCAATCGCTCATATTTTACTGTTTGAAACTCCCGAAATTACGATAATAAAATTATAATAAACAGCTATAAAATTTCCTTTTAGTCTCAAATTACAGCTCTGTTACCGTAAATAGTTCTTCCGGTAAATGGATAGGCTACTATTTTTAGACCAAAGCTCCTTGTTGTGCAATGGAATTCTGCATTATGGAATTCTTTCTGTGTTAACTCCCGTAAGGAATCCTCTGGAAACAGGAAACAGGGAACAGGATGCTTCCTAACAAAGACACGAGAAGCCACAGAGACTCGTACCATGAGCACTGCAAAAATACTGTTCGTTGCATGAGCCGTTTGTAACAGTTCAGCGGGGTGAAAGGTCATCTAAACCACACTGCACCCAATGCAGGCTGTAAGACCGTTTACTACACTACTCATAAGCGTTGTCATCAGATGAAAAGCAGAAGATTCCACTTTCCACGTACTCATCCTTCCTGGGACTCTTACTCGCTGTTTTGATGTACTACATCCAATCCTTCACTAACACCCCATGATTTGAGTTGATTTTGAGATGATTCGAGGCTGCTGTGCATTTTACAGAGATATTTTTTACCAGACTACAACCTGTATCCGAGACAAGTTAATTATCGTTTACTAAAACTAAAGAGTATTAAAGCATTTCTTTTAACTGAAATCCACATATTTTTTAAACCAAAACATATCGAAAATTAGATATGTCGTCTTGGCAATAAACTGAAATATGATTAAGCTGAGGCACCACAATGAATAACTCAAAATTACACCGAAACGAAATACTATAATAACTTGGAATCAAAAATCTTTTATATTACTAATGATGGGATCCAATATTTTGGTCTTGGGACACTTTTTTTCCCTCCACATAACTGACAGTAGACTCCACCTCCAAAAACACAGAGCCAATCTGGTCACGCTAAACATGTTAAGTATGTGTTTCATAAATCTGTCCAGTTACCCGCCTAACAGTTCACAAAGAAGGAAAAACTGAAGGACTTTGGGCAGTTTAGTTGTTTGTTCTTACTAGGTAATGGATAACTTTAAAAACATCTACAGTAAGAAAGTCCAATACAGGCTCCTGGCCTCACATTTCCAAATTAGGGCTCCAACAGGTATTTAGACTGAAACCAAAGTCACTATATGGCTCAGTGTAAACGGAAAAGGGCTGCAATTTAATCAAATCAATGTAGTCAATATGAATAAACACATGCTTTAAGTGGTGTCATTCTGTCAATCCAGATCTATGTTCTACACACACTCAATTCGTGGGAGGTGTTTGTTTGCGCCTCTAGAACCTGCATGCAGTCTCACTCACACTGGAGGAGCCATTTTAAGCAGGTCAAGCCACTCCTGATCCAGGCTGGAAGGAAAGCTAGTGTAGATGCCCCCGAACCCGAAAACATTCCCCAACAGCAGCAGTCCTGACCCAGCTAACAGGGAACGTTCTCAGAACACTGGCTAACATAAGTTCTCTCAAAGTTGTCCAAAACGTTCTTGTTTGTTAGTAGAATGTTTCCTTAAATTATATGCTACATTTATCTAAAACATAGTTTTTAAAACACTCCACTAACTACTTAAGAATATTACAGAATTTAAAAAATGTTTAATGAATAATGTTCTTATAACCAAGCAACAACGTTAACGCAACGTCTAAAAAATTGGACACTTTAAACATTCCTAGAACTTTCAAGGTACCATTTTAAATGTTTGTGTTACTTAATGGAAACGTTACAGAAACACTCGTACAGCCTAGAATTGCTAGCACGTCTGAAGCAAAGATTTAGCAGATCCATGCGGGCTCTCAGATCTAACATGTGATGTGAATTATGGGAAAAGAAGCGCATCATATCCTGTCTGCTGCCTGGCAGCGGGCCAGTGGACATCCACACATGGCAGTTCTTTAACAACTCCATTAAAAACAGCATCATGGAGAAGTCTCTCATGTTTCACCTGCTGTGAGGAGTCATGGACCGAGAGATCGTTCACATGTATTATTCATCTCTGTACAGTCCCATCACTCAGACCAAGACGGATTAAAGCAGCCAGATCCTGACGGGTCCATGGAAGAACTAAACCCACGTCCTGTACTTTCAAACAAACCGTTCTTGCTTCAGGAAATCGTGTGTCATACAGAGTTAAGGGATCTGTATTCATTTTCCTAAGCTATTAGGCATTGTTTTACAAAACTTGCATTTGGGCTCCATTTTGATTAGTAACACACACTTTTCATCACTTTCCAAATGATAAAATCAAGTCTCGCTCTAGAAGTTTCGGTAAATATCCTGTTTTACTGGAGAATACATCACATTACGGAAGCAAAATGGGTTACAAGTGGTAATTAACGCTGACTTTTAAGTGTATCCTTCCTATGTAAACAATTTAGGAAAAACAGACAGTGGAAAAACAAAACCAGACAGATTTCATAGAACAATCAGTGGAATGGATTAAAACAAAACGGTTAAATGTGTTCAAATGGAGTCAAGATTACTCCATTTTTAGTGACTAGGGTTGCAACATTCCAGTAATTTGGAAACTTAATGGAAATTTATGGGAATTATGGCACACGGATGAAAATGAGTCATATGTTGAGGAAGCGAATATGTCTATGTTTGTATACATTCTAGTTTGAAGAGTTTGTTTACATTTCCCCAAATTTTCAATTAATTCCCTTTAAATCCTGTAAATTCCTGTAATATTCCATCTTGGAATGCTTCCAAAATTCCCCAGCTTTGCAACCCTAGTAGTAACTAAGTGTGGCAGATTTGTAGAACATCGCAAAGAATGACCCAGTTCTGCAGAAATCTACTGCATTTTCTGTGGGGTTCTGGGGACGCATGTACCGAGGGCCTACAAATAAATAAACTCAGAAAGTAGGTTAAATTACCCACATGTGAAACAGAGGCATGAAGGAAAAAAGAAAACCGTGATACTGGGGAATAAAGTAACTCCATGAAATACTGAGACCTTTTAAGTTTAAAGTAGCATACCTGCCATGGTGGCTCCAGTCCAACTGTGAGCGCCAGACTGGTCGCCCTCACCTCTGAACAGATCACAGCTCAACCTGTTTTGACAGCTGATAAAGGCCAATTAAAGCGTACAGACTGTGCCTGTGTGTTACCAAAAGGCAATTGTTTCTGTGATTAATTATAGTACATCTGACAGGCCATAAAACAGCATGTGACTTCAAAGGAACAGTAACGGCAGGCGAGTTTTCATGTAATGACTCCTCAAGCTGTTCTCTGATCAATATTTAAGCAAGATCCCATAACGTTAAATTACGCTCCCATAACTGCAATCAGTAACGTTTGCCTCGAACTTACTTTTCATTTACGTTTGTTGAAATCAAATGAAGCCAAACTCGCACTTCCTGGGAAATTGGACCCAACGGCTTAAAATTTACATTTGAAACATTTTACAATTTACAAGTTATTGTAAACTTACCGTAGCGAATTAGGGAACGCAAGAAGACCGTTTTAAACGCTGATCTGTCACGCACTTCCAAAACGCACTTGCTAAATAGCTTTGCTTTTTTGTTAACTTTTTTGTTAAAGTTACGAATCACAGATTTAATATAGGAATCAATGAAACGATGAGGAAGTAGCTACTGCTAGCAAAGCTACCCAAAGAGACAACCAGCAGTTCTTTATTCGACGGGGAAACTATTTAGCAACATCAGCACAAGCTAAAACAGATTATAAACAGGCCCGCAAATCAGAATGTCTTTTCCGATAAAAGGCGCAGAGGAACCATCTTTCACCACAGACGAAAGAGGAAGGAAAACATGAGAATGTTGTTGACAGAAAATCTGTTCCACGCTGCGTTTGACACGATCAAAAGAATTCTAAATCTGGATGTTTAAATTTGAGGCCATTACGTTGCTTTGACACCGCCCGGCATTGAACTGTCAAACGCAGATTAAAGACAACTTGCTCTGTTGGATACCAAATCAATCTGGCATAATAAGCAAACACGTATTAAACAGACAAACAACATTAGCTCGGGTGATAATGTCCCATATTTTGAATCGACAGGGATGGAGAGATCCAAAAGCAGCCAATGGAGCAGTCGGAGGAACAGATGAACAGAACGGGCCTGTGGGGGGTGAAACTGGAAAGAGTCCACATGTTAAAAAAACGAGCCAGGCTGCATGAACACCTTGGCGGGCGGACAGGAGCAAAACTAATTGTAAAACAGACCTTAGACAAAAGCACAATCAATTACTCAGGCTGTGACGTCTGGCTGACTCTACTCATACTCATCCATTCTGAATGAGAAAATGTGTAAAGACTGTAAATGCAGAATAATTCATGCTGGGGGTGGGGGGGGGGGAGTAACTCCCTGTGCTATCAGTAAAAGCATGGGCGTCTGTCTGAACGCATCACTACAGGGATGGTGGCCAAAGAACCATTCACCGGAACACAACACAATTTGGATCGGATTCATCACAGTTTTGGCATCATATTCGGAGGCAACCTCGAAATGGATTACGTATGCTTTGGCACAAGTGTTTCGAATGATTTCAATATAGAAAACAAAATATTCGTTAGGTTAAAAAGTTATACTATCACTCCAAGTTACATGAATGAGCAAGAATCAGTCATACAGGCACTGAAGCAAGCGGCGTAAGGGCTTTGCAACCCCCTCCGCCTCATTTTTCTCTTCTCCTCTGACCTGGTTCCAAAAAGAAAACGGCCTCAGCCAAGATGAGGGACCTGAGCTTTTTGAAACTGGAAGTCATAAGAAATCAGGGGTTAGTAAAATACAAAACTGACATAACTACGGCTGACGTGTACATTTTATATTTTTGCACTTGGCAGCCGCTTTTATCCAAAGTGACTTACAGTACATTCAAGTTATACCCTGTGTCAGAACCCACGACCTTCTGCACTGACAACGCAGCGCGTTCACCACCTGAGCTACAGGAACACATTTTATTGGTGCTATAATTATAAAATTGTATATATTATTATAAAATGTTGTAATTGTTATAAAACCAATATGGTTGATCTTAACAGATCTTGCTGGACCATCTGCCACACAGAGAACAGAAGTTTACTACCGTCCCCTGAGAGCCAAACACACAAAGCATTTGATACAGACAGTGTCTGAAAGTACAGTAGCACCTCTGAGCCAATCCTGCACTATCCAACAGAACAAACAGGTGATCTATGATATGACCGACCATGTGGTCCGAACATCATAAAAACACAAGAAGTGTGACAGTTTAGTCTGATTCGTCAGACTGAATTGAATAGTTAAAGGGTGTTTATACTAGTAAAGGCAACTGGTACACGAGGAAACGGTCTTAACATAAGCCTAAGAGGTTTGAATGGTTTATGAATTGCGTTCATTTTATGCCCTTGTGACCAAATTGTCTTTGTTAAACAAAACCTTGCTGATTTAAAAGCGAAATTAATGACGCTTTTTTAAAATGGTTTAAAAAAACTGGTAGAGGCAACCACAGCCCTGAAATACTTAAAGGCCAATAAGCAGAAGACACGATGGGGTCAACCTACATCTTGTTCCCACCCCTGAGGTCCTGAGGTGGAACAAGGGACAGTCATAAAAGCATTCAACCGGATAATGCCACACAAAATGGGAGGTGTGAGAATGAATACAAAGAGTCCATCAACCCCTGCAGCATCTTCAGGCGGGGCAAAAACAGGGTCAGCGGCCATATGCAAATCCAAACCTGTGTAGGGGAGAGGAGTGGCACCAGCTGTCAGAACTCATCCACCTCCTACATCATTATCACATTGTAAGCTTAGGGAATATGGCTGCCAGACATTCGGATCTTTGAACTCGGAATCTGGACAAAAAAAATAATATGCTTTGAAGCCAAAGACAGACGTTCTGCATTTTAAAATATGACAGTAACAATTCCCACAGGGTTTGCGTGCAGAAAAACATGCACAAAACAAAAACTTGAAAAACAAAATTTCTAGATTAGAAAGGAAATTCCAAGCATGCCAAAACAGCAAATACATTGACCCACGGTTTTGCCCATATAATTACAACTGAAACACAATCCCAACCACATGAAATTCAAGGGCGAATGTATAGCACATTACACACTGAACCGGAGCTGCAGATGTGTCCATCTGTAAGATGAGTGCAAGCTGACAATTTCAAACAGAATGGTTCTTTAAATGCTGTGAACAGTATTACAGCAAAAGTGAAAACACAAGACACATATTCCTTCAGAAATCCCTTCACTGTGCACTACCACGTGATCTTTTAATAAATGGGTCAGGAAACAAACCCTGGATCCCTGGAGTGAAGGTCTAAGATATGGGTCAAAAGTGTAACGAGTTAAAAGTTCATTAAAGTGTCCTGTTGCATTTACCGATCCGCTATACTGTCTTATACACTCGGGATGTGTCTCAAAATCTAGTGAGCAGCCTACATAGACAGCATTTCTGAACATCAAAATTTCGATTACTCGAATCGAAGGTTCGAACCGAAGAACCCCAAAAATTCGATTCCATTCGAATATACGACGTCCACTACAAATACGCTGTCTATGTAGACAGCTCACTAGGGTTTAAAACACTCTCAGTCAGATGCAGTACACAGGACGGCGCTTCTCACATTAGTGAGCGTTCTATCTTCTAGGTGAAGCACACTATCTTTATTTTAACATGTTTACAACAAAATCGACCTTTCTTATATGAAACAACACATAGTTTAAGGGCAAGAAGACGCGAGGCCGAGGCAGCTCACCACCCACAAGTGTAACCAAAAGCAGCGTTGCTCCATAAAACACACTCGAAACCTTCATACTTATTTATTTCAGCGGTTCTATCACCCTAATAACCAAACAGCTGCTTCAAAATGCAAAAGTCGCAGAGTTTACACGTCAAATCGAGCTGGTGTACAAACAAAGCTACTTACTCGAGGTGAACAGAAACGGGCTGCCCCAGCGCACGTTCCCGATCCGTCCCGTTTTCCTCAAAACAATCAATATGTACTGGTTTTAATGGGTTTCGATAGACTGTGCACGTGGATACGCGTCATCTCCGTCGACACCGGTTCGGTCTCGGTCGGTGTGTTCATGCCCCAGCGTCTGAAATCCCACAGACGGGGAACTCGCCAGCAGTGTTGTTGTGTGCGGGGATGAATCAAAGAGACGGGAAAAATCTGTCACAGCCAGAACCGACGCGTGAGGGAACAAAGAGCCACACGGCCGCCTGCTGGACAGAGGCGGAACTACACCTGCTGCTGAATCTAATGTCTAATGTTAGTTTTTCAAACACGCGGTTTTTGCACTTTCTTAAAAAACAAGGGGGTACCGTATGAGTAATACAAAAATATTATTTATGTTTTAATATATTGTATTTAAATAATAAATATAGGCGCATTTACATTTGATGTGTATAAATAAATCCTACACGTTTAAGTGGTTTATTTTAAGGAATGTAATGCTTTAAAAATATAACAGATGACAAAGGATATTGGGGTAAATGAAGCAATACCGTACCCCTGACTTAATAAGATAATGAATTAAATTATACACGAATTGTGCTGTTATCAGTTTTTTACAGTTTTCATTGATTTTAATAAACAGTATTGTGGTCTGTCATAATCTGGATTCCTTTAAAGATTTACTGGTGAACTGCAGGCTATGTAGGACAGATGTATTTTTTCATTCTGTATAGTGTCATCCACAGACACTGCTGGCTTGTGTATTGTTCTCTAACCAGTGAAGTGAGTTTAGTATTGATATACAGAAGCATTCAAAGTCATGTGACATAAGTCAGAGGCTCATATCTTTCTTATTGTTAGAATTCAAACATCATCATATTACAGCACAGCTACACACAGAGGTCTAATGTATTCCAAATTTGGCCTATGTTTTCATTTTCTTAAAGACATGCAATGTAAACTATTAACCTTATTTAATATTTACTCCGAGACACACAATTTGAAAATGTGAATTAACTAAGTGTTCAACTAAGGCAAACTACACGAGTGCCTTAGTTCATTACGTCAACAATACTAAACATAAACCTTTTATTTAGTAGACAGGCGAGTCAGCCTTCTAGTTCTGTTTGTTTGTTTGCGAGTTTTAAATTTACAATAGCAAAATTACTTACAAAGAAGTTTAAAAAAATACTGTGTCCCCATAGCTCAACAGGTAGAAACACCTAACAATAGGTCAAGAGTTCAGTTCTCAACACTGTGTGCATATTACATTTAAGCATTTATCAGACGCTTTATCCAAACCAACTTACAACGTAAAAACAATGAAGTAATAAAAACGCACGACCGCACGTACACATGGAATGTGCTATAAAAGATGCATCAATGAAAATACCCAAAAGGAGCTGAAGCCACCTTACAGTTTTCTTTTATTTAGACAACCCAAATAAAAGGCACATAATACATTGCGCAATGTATGTTTACATCATTATCTTGACATACGTTTAAAAAAATGTCGGAATGTTTTATCTTTCTGCTAATCGAAACAGCCTAGTATTCATATATACAAAATTACCAATGTTAATTTTCTAATACAAAAGATCTTATAAAAGGTTGTTTTACTTGCATGTTCTATCATATCTACCACGTTCTCCGAGCTAAATGGGTTTTTGTACAAAGATATACATTCATTGGCATTCACACGGGTTTGCCAATTCAACAAAACGACATGAAACAAAAGATTGGACTCATTTTTTTTACTTTCCAATCCAACACGGAACAAACATGTTCTTTAAAAGATACTGAGGCGTACGGAGAATACTTTGTAGAATTAAAAAACAAATAACAAATCCATAATTCCTCAAACATGACAACTTGATATTTCGTAGGCAAAATAGATTCTTAATCTCCACACACATTTGGTAAACAGTTAAACTGCAGTTTGCCGCCCAGGCAGGTTTCGACGCCTAGCGCTGCCAGCCAATCAGAGAAGGGCCAGGCGCTTCACTGTGGCGAATTCACACATGCAGTTCAGGCACGGAAGTGACGCCATTGTGGAGGGACAGACATTAATCACGAGCACTATTAAAACCTTTTTCTTGTTTTTGTGTAGCGTCTTCAGTCAATTCAGTTGCATTCCTTGAATTGCAGTTCTCGAAACTCAGCTAAAACAAAATGGCGCTTCCCGAACAAGGCAAAATTTAAACAAAACAAAAAGTAAAATATTTCTCAGGCCATTGATTTCAGATTTTACATCCCCTATATGTAAGTCCATGTAACGCTAACTTAAGACCACAAACCTCTTGCTACCGGTCAACACTGTCAGAGGTCAGAGTGGGTTAATAAACACTGGGGGGGTAAGTTAATACAAACTAAACTTAACGCCCAGACAGTGGTAGCTATGACATCATCATTAGTATTATCACATTCAGCTGGTTTTACTCTTGGTTTGAGAATCATTTATAATCACACAGTCCCACATCACAGGACATCACATGATCACATTTAATAAAAAGCAAAACCGGGCAAGACAGCCGCCTGGCTGTAAACAGGACCATAAAAGGCATATTGCTTATATATATATATATCTAACAAGGAGAAATCATGGTTGCTTTGGGGATAGTTATTATTCTGTCATTTACTCACACCGATTCAAACCCATGTGACTTCCTTCCATGCAACTGTACTGTTTTTTTTCCTCGTGTAATTGCGATGCATTGAGACTGAGGCCTTTAATATAAAACAGATACAGAAGCAGCATAACAGTGATCTACAGAAGTCAAACGCTATATTCAGAGTCTTCTGAAGTCATGTGACGGCTGCGATATTTACTGATAATTAGTGAATCAAGTGTAGCTGTTTGAGGCTTTGACTAGTTTTGGTTTTGTTAACCATAAAAAAATTACTCGCTTAAAAAACAAACAACAGAATGAATAATTCATGAACAGATCAAGGAAATCAACCAATATCAACTTCCATTATGGTCTGTTATTTATATAATGCATGAGCTGCTGAGCTGCTTGTGTTACCGAATAAGAAAGTCATACGTGTTTGTATTACATGAGGGTGAGTAAATAACAGCATTATTACTGGGTGAGCTATTCTTTTAACAAGACTCAAACGTAAACAGTATTTAAATTCTCTTTTTCCAATTGCTTATTGTCGAACTATTATTTTTAAACTGGGCTACTCTGAAAGATGACTGCCAAAACCCTGAAAATCTGAAGGCAGTTTTGGTTTTTACTGTAAACGAGGTAAACGATCAAACAACAGAGGCTGTGGTAACTTTGTGCTCCTGTGATGGACGACCATGTCAACAGCTAAAAACTCCGCACACTGACCTCAAGGTACTTCTCAGTTTTCGTCAATAAAGGAAAAATATTTAGTGTGTTTTTTTAATCACTCCCAAAAGAATGTGAGGTGTGATTCTATCCGACAACAGCAGAGTAAGCCAGGACCCCCTCAGTACATTCCTGAGCAAAAGGTCCTTGGGAAACAGCCCTCGTCTCTCAGCGAGGAAGAGGAGAGAGGAAGGTAACAAACTAAATGCTTTTAAGATAATATTAAAGATACAAATCGACTTTTCAGTGTTGAAGTCGGCCACTTGGTGACCAGGCATCTATACGAACAGTTTAACAACCAACACTCAAAACGTTTGTTCTAAAATAATACTGCTGTTAAAATATCGCCAAAGAAATGCGTGTTCAGTGCAAGATTTATCAGATTGTTACTGTAATTGTCCGACCCCACTATGCAGAATATCCCAGCTATCCAAACAAGAACAATGTAATTATTCTATGATCAGGAATGACCAAATCCAAAGATTACCTATAAAGAATAATTATAATAAAAATGAAAACACAGCTACAGATTAAAATGCTTAAAATAAGAGGCCTTTTAAAAACGTATTCTAAACTTTAGTTTTCCTCATTCGTAAAGTATTCTCAAAACAAATTCACCCTCTCATCTTCCATAAAATGGAAGCCATTGTCCCTTCTGTTGTACATGACTCATTCAAATGCATAAAACTATGAAATACTGATAAGCAAGCTAATGTAACAAAAATAAAATCATCACAGTTAATACATGCCAAGGTTCTTAAACTGTTAATACTAGCCAGCGTACGCCATCCGAAGGGGCAACATGCTCCACTTCAGATTGACGACTGGCAAGGATTTTCTGGCACTAGAAAAGTAAAAAAAAATCAAACATACAGCATGTCAGTCTTCCACTCCATGCAAAAGCTATTTTGTTGCTGTCCTCACTAAATCTAAACCCGGATCTGCTCATCCTTCAGGCACCTGAAGGAGAAGATCTGGATCTGCTCATCCTTCAGCCACCTGAAGGAGAAGATCCGGATCTGTTCATCCTTCAGCCACCTGAAGGAGAAGATCCGGATCTGTTCATCCTTCAGCCACCTGAAGGAGAAGATCTGGATCTGCTCATCCTTCAGCCACCTGAAGGAGAAGATCTGGATCTGCTCATCCTTCAGCCACCTGAAGGAGAAGATCTGGATCTGTTCATCCTTCAGCCACCTGAAGGAGATGCATGATGCCAGCTAACTTCCACGATTTCCGTATTTCCTTGTTGCAGCAGACATCTACATTCCCAATACTCGCCATTTCTCCGGGATCTTTTTTCCTCAAGGCGGGAGAGGAAGACTAAAACAGGAGACATGAGGTTTACGAGGAGAAAGGGGGTTGGGGGTTTGGGGGGCTTCAGGGTGAGGTTGGGCACACGGCTCAGTTCTACCAGGGTGGGGAGGAAGGCAGGACCTGTGAGAGGAAGGGCATGCTTTCCATGGGTCTCATGGCGATGTTGAGGGGGCCGGTGATGTTCATGGACATGGGCGAGGTGATGGCAACAGGATGGGCGATGTTCATGGGTGCTGAGGTGGGGATGTTGACCGGAGTGGTGATGGTGAGCGGGTGCTGCAGGCTGACGGGGGACGTGATGTTGATGGTGTTGGTGGCGATGTTCATCTGAGCGGCGATGGTGACGGGGTTGCTGGCCGTGCCGCGGTTCATTGCCGTAGTGTTGGACGCGGTAGAATTGGTGACTGGTGTGACTGAGGCAGAGTTGCACACGTTGTTAGAGTCTGAGGAAAGAAATCAGAAAGACATAAACACTTTGCTGACCTTAGTTACGAGATTAAACTATTTAAGGTAGTTAAGACTTTAGTTAAGACACTTTGGACTAATCAAAAGACATTTTAAACCAGTTACGGCACTTTTGACTAGTTAAGATACCTTAGACACTTTATATTAATTATAGTAATTAAACTAGGTAATGCACCATAGACTAGTTGAAAAAGTTAAGACTTTAGAGAAGACATTTTAGATTAGTTAAATAGTTAAGTCTTATAAGTATTATACTAGTTAGGACTTGATAGTAGATACGTTATCATAGCAGCATGGTAAAGAAGTTTAGCGCTTTCATCTTTTATTCAACACTACATTTGTCGAACATCTATTTACACAAATATTAATGATATATTAAAAATAAAATAAAATAAATAAAAATGATCAAAACAAGCTTTGAATCTCAATAAATGCTGCTGTTATAATCACATAACTGTGAAGTGTAGGCCAAGAGAGGGAGGTGGAGCGGGGCACGGGAAGGGTTGTACCTTTGTTGCAGGGCGAGGTGAAGCTGGCCTGCCCGTGGGTCTTGAGGTGGCTGGTGATGTAGGCGGCACTCAGCATCTTTCCGCAGATGTTGCAGGTGACCTTGCCCTCGTGCCGTATCATGTGCGAGCGCAGGCGGTCTTTGGTGGCGAAGGCCGACGTGCAGGCCTGCAGACCGACAAATCAACAGCGTGTAAGACACAGCAAGACAAACGGAGTAAGCAGGGAAGAGTGACGCGCAATCTTACCGTTACTTGACATTTAAAGGGTCTTTCTGTTGAGTGAACGTGTTTGACATGACAGCTGAGATGATCCGGCCTGTTTAACGAGAAAGATGTACACAGTACAAATCATTTCAACTGTAAATTAGAGAAGTGCTAAACAACGCATTTTAGTGGTCAGTTGCGGACAAAATTTGTAATATTCTTGTAATGTTTTGTAATATATTACTCATAGCATTTCCTACTTTATTCAGATTTCTTGAGATGTTCTTGAGATAATCCTGAGAGACTTTGCTAATCTCTCCAAGTCTGCAATAGCTTTAGCATGACTATATTAATGCCAAAACGTCCTTAGCAAGAATCATTAATAAAGCTGGATGGTCTTGCTCTCAAGTCACGTACATTAACCGCTAGCTAAACTCAGAACCGCTCGTCAATCGCTTCACCCACCGAGAGAAGCCCTTCCCACAAACGGAGCAGATATAGGGCTTGTGCACGCCGCCGTCGTGCGAGCGCACGTGGTAGGTCATGCGATCCTTCCTCTTGAAGCGCTGGTGACAGATGGGGCACTCGAAGGGCTTCTCGTCCGAGTGCGAGAGCTTGTGCCGGTTGAGATGGTAGACGTCTCGGAAGGCCTTGCCGCACATCTCGCAGCCGTGGTTCTTCTTCACTGGTTTGGGGGGCTTCTTGGGCACGGCCGGCTGCTGGGGGAGGGCCGACATCACGCCCACTGCTGTAGACGCGGAGGTGGTTGCCGTGGTGAGAATCCCCGCCACCGTGGAGACGTACAAGGGGTTGGCGTTGTTGTCGCGTGGCACAGTGGAGATCAGAGGCACCATGGTGGGCGCTGTGGTTGTCTTCTTAGGCCGCGAAACCATCTTGATGCCCGTGTGACAGGACTCGTGTCGCCGCAGGTGGTAGCTGTCCCGGAAGGCTTTGTTGCAGTAGCCGCATATGAAGGGCGTTTTCGACTTGGGCTCCTTCTTTACGACCACCGGCCCGCCTCCTGCTCCGCCCCCTCC
>JAZGTJ010010443.1:0-18090 GCA_036877575.1 Botia almorhae
ATCCTTTTTGCACGTTCTTTGCGAGGCTTCAAAAGAAAGTGTCTTACTGTGAACATGTTTTCTTTTTTAATTGTCAGTATACCATAAAACCTCTCCATTTAGTTGTAAATAACCTGGAATATTGCAAATTTTCCCTCCTCAAAGCTTGAATTTGCCCTTCATCCAACATTCTATTTTAACTTCCACAAAAGGCCTTTATTTTTTCCGAAACATCCTATTTGTTTATTTGCTCCTTTTTCTAAACTCTTCGGCCAGCCCTGTAATCAGTGGTTTGGACGTGGAATTCACTTCTTGTCTATTAGCTTTCCGAAACTTGTCACAAACTTTTAATTGCGAGGATTCATACATTGATTTTGGCAGCTCTCTTGCGTAATACGCTGTCAAAAGAACCACTGGAAAACTTTGTTCAATGCTCAGAAAAAGGTTTTCCAAAACATTACTATAATTAAACATCTATAAGTCTATAGTGAAACGTGCTTACATCCGTGACCAAATGTTGGTTCAGTTTGTGACTGTTACAGTTTGTGACTGTTTGTCAGCTCAAAGGTGTTAAAATGAGTTCAGTACAAACACATGACTGAGTGTAAAACAAGAGCAGATGTTTTGTTTTTAAACTGTGTTATTGACAGGTGACCATTCCTCCATCTTCCTTACCTCTAATGTATTTACAATACTGTTTAAAAGCACACATCTCTGAATCTAACAGCCACATGACACATGACAGCCACAAACATTTCTATGCATTTATTAAAGCCCCATTGTGTTACTGCTATAAAATATAGCCGTTTATGTGTTCACTTCACTAGTCCAATGAAGTTAATGTATACACAGCTAAAACAATAGCAAGTGTCAAGATATCTTTTCCATGCAGAAAGATGCGACAGATGTGTTTAATTTTTAACTTTTATGCATGAAAGCATAGCATTTCCTGACGTCTTTCATTAACGAGATTTGCAGCCTTTAATTTGCTGTTGTTTATGTTAATTTCTGAAATGTACCTTGATAACCTGTTCAAACCACAAAACTGAATTAGAATGTTAATTCCAGGGTACTGTAATTAATTTCATGTGAATGAAAACTGGGCTGTGAGGCGTTTGCTTAATCAGATTTTTAAATTAAAGTGGTGAGAAAGTGCAATGAACTCATCACTGTGGGTTATATCTTAGGCGCCACTTTTTGTACTTGAAAATGTAGAATAGCAATTAAACTTGAAAAAACTCAAATGTTTTTTCAACCAAATGACTAGAGCCCAGACAAAAATATTTGTTGTAAAATGTTGGTAGTAGTTGCATTTTGTTATGCTCATTAATATAGTAACAATGCAGATTCTACTATTAAATCGGTTTTATGTGAAAAACATGCTGTAAAAAACCTGCTGAGCCATTAGGATGCAGTAACTTCAGACAGTGAGTTTGTGCCAGTATATTTCTGATTTAACATATACATTTAAGGACTGGGATGTGATAGAGTACTTTAAAAAGCACTTTAAGTGGTATTAGTAGTGTCCACTTAAAGCTGTGGACTCCACAGCTGAAGCTCTTGAGCCCAGACAACTGCTGAAATTACTTTTATAGTACATATAAACTCAGTGATATTCACATGTAGACATATACACACAGACAGTATACATTGTGGGCTTATTGTAAAACATCCCACCCTACTGTGCACACACATGGTTATGCATTTACTTGTCTGGTCTAAGCACCCTAGTCATACTGAATTCTTTATGCTGAGTGTAAAGAAAGATTTAAACATTAAATTGAGGAGCTATGTTTACAGTTGATGAGCGAAAAGCCATAAAAAATATTGTAAGGGATAGCGAACTCAAAACTGTATGTTGTTTGTTAGCTGTGGATCGAATTCATTTTTATTGTTCTGCTCAAGTGCAGTCTGGACATTTTGCGATAATGAACTCCTTTTGTCACAAGAAAACTGTTACAGACTTTCGACTGAGATTATTGTACTTAGAGATAAATGTGTCATAATTTTAAAATCTATGTCAGAGACAGGAAAGGAAGAGTCATTCAGAATGACTGCATGTGAGGGTTATGGAGGTGAAGTGACATGCTGGCCAAGTATGGTGACCCATACTTGGAATTTGTCCTCTGCATTGTTCTTATCCAGTTAGTGCACACACATTGGAGTATTGAGTTGTGAACACACACCACAAACTGTGAACACACACTTGGTTTTATGCACAGGGATGTAACTGGGTGTAAGGTGCCCTACTCAAGGGCACCTCAGTTGTTTCCTGCCGCCACTGGAAATCAAACCCACAACCTTCTTGTTACAAGTTTGACTCTCTAACCAGCAGGCCACAACTACCCCCACGTGACATAAGCATATGTGTTTGTTTACATGTATGTACGGGCAGTATGTGTGGTATATCATTTAAGCCTAAAATGGACCTGAGACGTTCCTAAGTTGTAAAACCCTTAGCAGTAAACCCAAAATGCCACATAAATATAACCAGTAAAGACTGGTTATCTAGCAATTCTGTACAAGAGAACCCTTGTAGGAACATGGGGCTGAACATCAAGTTTTACATGGAGGCTTTTGTGGTATTTTAACAGTTCTGTAATCTGAAAACAGAAGGTTTTCGACCCAGTTTTGGGTCATCTATGGACTTGTGTGCCTTACACTAAATTTAGGGGCTTGTTTAAAAGACGTATGCCACAACATAATTGTTAAAAATCAAAATAGTGAGAAATCCTTTGTCTGTCAGTCTGAAGTGTTAAGACAAGCTTTATAACAGCATGCTGTTAAACTGAACCAGACATTTTAATGTTGACTCAACGTTAAAGACGTTTGCAAGTATAACATTGTTTTCTTTGAATGGTCTAATAAACAGTAGCTGTAAGAAATGTACAGAGGAACCAGAAACAGAGAAGACAGGATTGTGAATGTATAATATGAGGTATAAAATATACTAAACATATTTCATAATTGGTAAAACATACATTTTATGTGTGTGTATGTTTATAGGTTTGGAGGTGTAAAGCCTCTCATGGATACAAAATCTACCTCTGCTTGATCATTTCTCTAGACAAGTGCATTATCTGTGTTACTAACGCATAAGGCGGATTGGCGGATGGATTTACATGGTGATACTGTATGTGAGACCAGACTTTAGTATCAAAAAACTGAATGGATCTTTGAAAGATATAAGATCAGCAGGCTGAACAGGTGCCGAAAATAGTGCTAGAAAAGATGATGTTTTGACTCCTCTTGATGCTATTGTTCACTGTTGCTACAGTCAATGGCAGTATCTAAAATGTTAGCTCCTGTAAACGCCATGTTTAGCTCTTCTGTTAGATATTTCTGTGGTGTATCGCTTGTGGTTACCTGAACTGCATTCAGCAAACAGAAAAATGTTTAAAAAGAAGTGTTGATAAAGCTGACAACCTGCCCTATAAATGTTACAATCTGTTCCTGACAATTCATCCTGAATCTTCATCTTTTGGGATAGAATCTACATTCATTATATAGTTATGTTTACTTGTTTAACCATGACCCATGGCAAAAAAATATGATTTTTTATTTGTAGTTTGGAGAAAACAATTAACAAATATGTAAAATAATTTTAAAGGGTTTTGGGCTAGGTTTTTGAAACCAACATATTGAAGCTAGATTTTTTCACTAAAAACCTTATAATTATAATAATTGGAAAAAAATCATTCAAATGACAGTTAGCTGGTCTTCCATATATAGTATGACGATAAATCTCTAATCTCTAAAATACTAATAGTATTTAGAATTGTAGAAAAGATGTGAAATTTTGCACACAGAGAATAAACTAGTGGCTTAAGTCATTCCCGATAAAAGCCCATTCCTGCCGCCCGTGCAAACAGAATTAATATTTATAACCATTTGTCAACCCAGTGGAAAAATTTATTTGACATATATCAAATATTTTTAGTAATGACTTCCTTAATCTATATATGTAATTCCTGCCTACCACAAATTTAATAAAAGGAATAAAATAAAGAAAATATTAGTATTCTATGCCAAGACACACAGACTAATATTGACAACATTTACTTATTAAGGATCTGTCTGTCCTGTATGGGAAAGGTGAAATTACAGTTTAGTGGTATAGGTTCATTTGAACACAGCTCACTCACAAACTGTAACAGACACTGAAAAAACACTTATAACTTAAAGAAACCTGTCTGGCTATGATGCATCTCTACTTGGGCCGAGCTCTGGGTGTACATAAGTCTCATTCAATTTTAGCAGACTGAACTAACACAAACATTTGTGCATGACATCATCACTACTATACATTTATTTCAAGCCTCACCACATGGAAAGCACTTGCTAATACAGCATGCTACACAAAATAGACAGTGTTTTTATACGTCTTTTGCTGAAGTGTGGTAGGCCAAGGGTGTAGCCGTAAATAAAGATTAC
Organism: Botia almorhae; assembly: GCA_036877575.1. Lineage (NCBI taxonomy): Eukaryota > Metazoa > Chordata > Actinopteri > Cypriniformes > Botiidae > Botia > Botia almorhae. Next base: position 4,414 of record JAZGTJ010010443.1, read on the forward strand.
AGGGCAGGATACATTGACAGTATAATATAAACATGAGCAATTAAACATTTTCTGTCAAGGATTCTATGTTTTGGTTTCTTTCATAAACTTTTTGACTGATTTTCTGGGATGTTGCCATCCATTTGACCATTGTGGGTCTGTTTTATAATATTTCAAGTGTGTAATTTTTGCACCCATAGCATTACCAGTTTATAACTGGTTTTGAAAATGCAAACCGATACTCCCACCCCAAAATCACGATACTGGTTCAGCCAGTATTGCTATGTTGGGTTGCTCAGGATGTTCAAACAAACAGAGCAATGTTTTAAAAAAGCCACAATGTTTTGAAATTGTTTAGTTATTTTCTCTTGAAAATGTGCAGCAAAAAACTTGATACTTCATACTTTAATCAGTCTCTAGGTGAAGTGGCACATCAAAACCATTAGAAGCCAACATGATTTTGCTATATAAACATTTTTTGGTTGTGTAGCATCTTAAATGGCTTGTCACTTCCATTTTCTCTTTTTTTACAATAATAAATGATCAAATGCATTGCATGTTTTCCTGCAGCTCAGTGGTTAGAGCGTGGCATTAACAATGCCAAGGTCATGGGTTCGATCCCAGGGATTGCACATACTCAGAAACAATGTATAGTATAATGTAATGTAAGTCACTTTGGATAAAAGCGTTTGCCAAATGCGTGTAAATGTAAACTTTAGCGAGTGTGGGACTATCATGTGGTTTCAGACCATGCACTCAAATCAATTTGTATAAAAATCTGGTATTTATTCATTCATTTTATATTTTGGGAATGCCCCAGTGACCACAAGAACAATTCTTGATTGTGTACACCGTATAGTTTGATTAAACCTTTGTTTATGTGAGAAATACACATTATTTAGAACACAACAGATTTAATTATAATGCCAGCCATGTAAACTATCCTTTAAATGATTAATGACCTAATCAAGATTCCTTTGCTTCGTCAACACATTTTAGTTAGGTTTAGCGATGTATTTATCATAAGTATCTGAATGGTACCATGTGAGAACATGTTTTTTTATTTCAATAGGTGGGACCTGGAAAGTCAAATATACATCTCCACAACAACATGATGATTTCAGGCTGTGTTGTCTCATTTGCAGGAGAGGGTGATTTGTCTTGCTTAATTAAGATTTCATAAATTTACAGAGGAAACATTGACCTGACCTCAACTTAGTGGAAAAATGATCCTGACGTTTCCAAGTCAACAGTGATTGTTTTGACTTACCAGCTCTTATTTTGGCTATAAGTCACATGTGACTGTAAAAGAATGGCTGTCTGTTTATGTCCTGTAAACCATTAGCTGGTGCAATGTTCCTTGAAACTATATCAAGGCAAATGCACTTTGTTTATTGTTCTAGTGGCATCTAAGTAGAACCACAAAACCAGATGATGGTTAACAAGCAAGTGATACATTATAACTGTGGGGAAAAACAAAACACAGATAAAACTGAAAGAAAACCACTCAAAAAGCAAGTGAAGGTAAATTATTTTGCATGCACATACAGTTTGCTGCATAGACCCCTGGTTGATAAATTGTGCAAGTTTAAAGTTTAAAAACAATGCAAATAGCAAATCTGCCTAATTTTCACTGCCCACAGACAGTAAAGACAAGCCTATGTTTCTCATTAATAACAACAATTTGGAACAAGTTCAAAAAGTGAGGGTCCATTACTGCCACAGTTGTCAACACACAGAAAGAGATTTCTTTGGATTACAATTTTGACCCACTCTCTGTTTCATTATAATGTTTGAAAGCCAATGTTTTATTTGACTGAACTATGTCAAACATGACTTGTCCAGGGGCCCAGAAAGCTTTGAAAATGCCCCTTCATATTAAATATAGCTGAATTAAAAATCTTCTAATTAAAACATTACGTTACATTGTAGAGCAAAGTGAGATTTTTAAGAAATTGCTGCTAACATAGTTGATAACCCAAATGCTAGCATTCACAAAGCTTTAACCTTTATAAGCTTATTACATTTTAAATCTCATTCAATTATGTAGAAGTCACACATAATTAGAAGATAAAATGTTTAATCCTGATTGTGTTATAAAAATAGATGGCAGTTATATATATATAAATAGCTTGTTTTTAGTATGTTTCCAGTTTTTTCATATGGTTTCACATGGTTTTCCTATATTTCTGTATATTGGGTGGAAAACATCTGTGCTGTGTTTTTATTAATTGAGGACATGAATTAAATCTCTTTGGAAAGCATTTAACAGTAATGATACTGTAAGTCCACCCTCCAGCACAGGAAACCTGTGTTTATTGTGTTACAGAGGCTTTAGTATGTTTTCAAGAGAACAAGACATGGGTTCATCTGAAACTACTATTATGCAGTGCTCTGAATAAAAGTGCACTCATGTACACTGCTTTACACCATTATGTCTAATTAAAATACTTTACAAGTAGACTGACCTTTGGTCCAGGGGGGCCAGCTGGTCCTTCACTGCCAGGGTTTCCAGGTTCCCCCTGAAGGAAAATTGACAGTCTTTCACTGGATTGCAGCATTGAATATATTGCACATTTGTTTCACTGGTGTTATGAATATGTATTTGTGTAGAGACTTCATGTTTGTAGTCTAATGGCCCAATTGAAGTGTGAGGTTGACTTTGGTTAGTTTTAACTGGCACTACCCTCGGTCAGACATGAACAACACTTGACACTAGACAGAGCACACACTAGAGGCTCATGGGAAATAGTAGCAGTAATGCTGTGGAACATTCCCAGATTGGACAACAGTGCCACAAATACACTGGTTATATTGGAATATTATAGCTGTTTGATGCCTTTCTTTTATAGGTAACAGAGCAAATCTTTGAAAACCTGTTAAAGAACTTGATTGTTCCAGTCATATGTCTGTCATGCAATAACAAGAACACATCATATGTTTGTCACATAACTTTTACCTCTGGACCAGGCTCTCCAGAAGGTCCTTGTTCACCTTTCTCACCATCCTCTCCCTATTTGACAGTACATGTAAAGATTAATGTCAAAAACTTAGGCCTTTTCTCTGCTGATTCCTAGTATATATAAAGTATTTTGTGATTAATAACTGTAACATCAATTATCATAACTGTAACATGTCTGGATTATTTATTTTGTTTCCAATTGTTCTCCACGGTGACATTTATTATAGTACCTACCAATACATTTTAATAATTTGCCTAAAACATGCTTTCTTTAAATGATAGGCATTATTTGATTATTTTGATTTTAGGGTAAAATATGACCTTATGACATTATATTTTCCCATCAAGAGCTGTTTTACCTTTTTTCCTGGCATTCCAACATTCCCAAGGTTTAATCGTGATGCACCCTAAAACAAAAAGACAATTCTTACACAAAAGCAGCCTTTGTGGAGTTGTTGTTATTTCTGTCTACATAATGTTGTCTTCTATTTGCTAATAGTAGTTTTGCCAACAGCATATATACAAATCCATGCATTTCTGCATTAGAAGACAATTGCCATCTTTTCATCTCCTTCTATGCAGGTCCACCACCTGCTACAATGCTTATGAAGGGAACCATTGAGACATTCAGAAAAGAAAGTGGTCTTCACAGACCTGGTAGAGGGGTTGGAAAGTGATTTAATTATTTCAGGTCTTACCATGGGTCCTGGTGGGCCTGGTTTCCCTGGCAACCCTTGTTCTCCTCGTTCACCCTGGATAAATAGAGTGAAAATGACTTGACATATTGGAAAAAAGCTCACTGAATTACACCCAAAAACAGTAATTAGGATGCTAGACAGAGAACATCAAGCTCCACCAATGTGGGAAGAAGCTCTATTCCTGCCAAACAAATGTTTTATATAAATTTGAGAATAAACTTCAAAAAGCATCTGCTCCGTTTCCAAAAGTGTTCACTTCGTGAGAAAGGAAGTCAATTTAATTTTCGAACCCAGCTTACTTACTTTCAGTCCTGGTTCACCCTTTGACCCTGGTAACCCCACGTCACCCTGAGAAAATAAAAAAGCAGAATATACTAAGTTCTGCGCTTCATTATATACAATGACATGATTTGCAAAAGCCACATATTATAAGAGCACCTTACCTTTTCTCCAGGTAGGCCTGGCTTTCCAGGCTCCCCTCTTTTACCTTGGAGCCCCTTTATTGAGAAAATGTATAAATTTTAGAACCTGGTTCACAGATTTGCTAAGCTTCTAAAAATTCCTCCATCTTCACAAACTGCATTTCAAACTATGTTTGTTTCTGAGCAACGTCCTTGACAAACACAAACACAAAATCCTGAATATATGGGGTTTACTCACAGTCTTACCCTCCGGGCCCGGAGGTCCTTCCCTTCCCTTCTCACCACGGTAACCCTGTTAAGAAACTATCAGCTATTAGGCTTTGTAAATCAGTGTATTTAAATATCTGCGTTAACAAGATAACCAAGATTTTATAATGGGGAAATTGATTGACCCTTGGTCCTGGAGGTCCTGGTGGACCAGGTGGTCCTGGTTGGCCTTCACTGCAGTCACACTCCTCCTCAGTATCTTTGGTGGGCTCACGATCCAGGGGGCACTACAGAGGTAAGTATAAACTACTGTCATGTAGCCCTATCAATCTTTATGACATCACTGTTGATCCGTGACAATACCAACTCACCCTTTCATCATCCTGTATAGAAGCAGAAAAGATAAGAGAGAAAAAAATCGAAAGACAGTTTTACATGCAATCCATTTATATATATCATATATATGTACCTTATATATACACAACACAATTACATATACAACTTTTATGTAATTTGCAATGTTTATTTAGAGTGGGTGGTCACTTTAAAGTTTTCTTTGCAATTTTGTTTCCTTGGTAGCAGTTATAAACATGTTAACAGTGTACACAACAGTATATATATTATTTACTGTTTTGTATTTTTAGCTAAATATATTTGCTTTACCACTACACTAGACAGCAATTTATCTATGCTCAAATTTAAAGAATTTGTCGTTCTATGTCCAGAACCCAACTGTTGTGTTTTTAACTTGCTGACCTTAATTTAAAATGTAAATATGCAAATGTCATGCTGTTTCCAGCCTGTAAGCCAATCAAATCATTGCAATAATCTTACCACAGAGTAGATTTCACATGCTGTCTCTCTTTCACTTTGCTGTGGATCACAATAAAGCCTCAGTTTCTGGATTTCTGTCTGTGAGGAATTAGGGGAAAACATTAGGCTTTAGTAAACATAACAAACCAATAAAAAAAATTGAACGAGCCAGTATGGCACTGTATATAAATCCCAATTGTGTGATCCTAGTAGCTTCTTATAATAGCAGGACGTGACTACAATGCATCTGCATGGTATAAAAATATGCATACAAAATTATTGTTTGGCCATATATAATACAGATGACTTTGTAGTACAGATGACTTTGTAGTGACTTTGTGTTTTTCAATGTACTGGGAATTATATCATAACACTACAAGAAGCTATTCTGCTTCATATCACTTACAGAAAATGTAGCATCAGAGCCAAAGTGTTTGGAAATCTGAGTCTTCCCATTGATGTAGATGGGCACAACAATATCCAGAGCTTTGCCCTGCATCTGCTGGTCATCCAGAAAAAACGTAGCATGTCTGGGTTTAACCAAAATCTTCAACTGGTGCCAGCTTCCATCAAAAAGCCTCTGTGAGATTACAGATAATAGGATTTGTTACATGGTACTATGATAAATAAACTCATGTTTGCCCATTTAAAAGAAAAAAAGATGTAAACAAAAGGGAAATCACCCTCTAGATTGTCTGCAAAAGAAAATACATGAGTGAGACATTTTCCAAAACATTTATGTGAGTGATGAGCTATGACGAAGGTAAACAGCTCCTAAAAAGTCTTACTGAGATTCAGTTATGCAAGAAACTACCCACAAACCACTTGGTTTTGGCATTAAGAATAGAAAAAAAAACATGAAACAGGTACAAGATGATTATTGTAGGATCTTAAGATAATGACAATTAGAAAATAATCTCTAAGAATTTGTATAATTTAAAGGAAGAAGTCAGGCGCTTTAGTGACAATGCATAATGTAATTTTAGACAGGAAATTGCAGCTACTACAAAAACATGGACACAAGTCAGAAATTTATTTCAACATTCGCTCCTTCAAACTGGTGTGGTTTACAAAAAAAGAAACTCTTTGTGGAAAATTTACTAACCTCAATGCCTTCATCAAATATAATGATCTGCTGCTCATTAACCGTGCTGGTGGTTGTGAAGCTGACAGATTTGTCCTTTCCACTCAGAGTGACAGCTGCCTGAAGCTGTCCATCTTTAGACTGCACCCTCCACAGGTCAAACCTTTCCCTACTTGCGGCCCCTTTCAGTCTCAGAGTTGACACAAACACATAGGAGGGTGGAAGGCCTTCTGGAAAAATGTCTCTTTAAAAACAAATTTGCAAACATGCATTATAAAGCCAGAATAAAATTTATTGTAGAACACTTACAGCTCTTTAAACACTGTTAACTCAATTAAAAAAAAAAAATCTCTCTCTACAGATTTTGTGATGGAAGTGACGGTTTTCTAATGACTGCCAAATAGCCAGTAGTTACTACATAAATGGGTCTGCATTTAAAATCCAAATTAGCATTCATTTTCAAACCAACCTTGTGTTTTCAGTAATATCAACACTTTTGTCCAACAAATAGGCTGCCTCAGACACTAATGAGCCCTGGATCTTCTTAGCCTTCCGATGGATCTTCATTCCCAACATGAGCTCAAAGCCTTTCTCATCACGGGAGGCCACAGGAATACGTGTTGGGCACACAGATTCTGGGGCAGGACATAATGTCATTTAACAAGATCATTTCAAATGTGTGGTACCACAAAACACAGTTTTACAGGACTGCATCAAAAACTACATTCATTTTCTGATAAAATAGGAAAATTTGTTAAATCAATCTAAAGCCCCCTGGATGATTAGAAACGAATTTCTACTACTTATTTAACAATAAGCTACATATTTTCTGAACTTAGCAGCTTGTGCTGATGCATTTGTGCCAATTATTAATTAATAAGTATATATACATTTGATTGGAGAAACTGTATTTTTATCTTTCTGAAACAGATCTGCTAGCTGCATTGTGGTTGACAGTGGGCATATCACATCTGGATCCTGTTACCATCCCCTAGTGCTCCTCCCTGCCATGGCCTCATGCCGCTGGTTTGGCCCATGAGCCCTGTGGCTTTCCTTGTCACTGGGCATGAATGGAGAGCAGCAGTTTGGTGGGTTCCCTGTTCTTTAAAGCTTCTGATCAAGAACTGCTTGCCCAGGAGAGGGGTGGCAATGGGAAAAGCTGGTTGTAATGCGGTTAACATTTATGGGACTGGTCACACGCATGCATATCTTACCCTCGCACAGCTTTTGCTCCATGGAGTCACGGATACGGTCTATATTAGTGTAGTCCTCCGCGTAAAGCACATAATCACCCGCCGGCTTGTTGGCGATGGTCACCAACTCTGACGTTGTGATCTCCGTGCCCACACCCACCGCAAAAACCTTGATGCCTTGTGCCCGCGCCTCCACACTAGCATCCATGACATCATCCTGTGACTTTCCATCGGTCACTACCACAGCAATCCGGTTTTTCACATCACTCCGCTGTGAAGATGCAAAGACGTGGTCCACGGCAAACTTGATGGCGCGGCCTGTCTGCGTGTTGCCACCTAAGTAGCTGATGTTCTCAATGGCTTTAATGAGATCATGAGCAGTCTTGTGGACGCCGAGAGGGATCTCCAACCTTGGCGTGTCACTGTACTGTACTACACCCACCTGCGTGTAGTGCGAGCTCACGTCGAAGCCGCTGGTGACATTGACCAGCCAACGCTTGGCTGTTTCAAAGTCCTCATCTCCCACACTCCAGGAGCCATCAATGATGTAGACCAGGTCATTAACAGCTGTGCTACAGCCTACAGAATGTGAACAAGGAAACTACAGCTAGAACCAAAGCTATATTAAAAGGACAGTTATACACCTGTAGCTGTAAAAAACACATTTTAAATTTAGGCTCTGTTACCAAATCAACTGAGCTGCTTTGTTCCCTGCCTCTCTGCTGTCTATAAGGAAACATCTTTCTCATAAGTGACCAATTTGCGATTCTCTAGGCAGACAAATGCAAAGCGCACAGGATTCTCTGTATGGACAATAGATTTCGAAAGAGCTAATGGCGTGATACAGCCAGAGGTGGGACCAAGTTATTTTTTTGCAAGTCACAAGTCTTTGCATTCATGTTTCGAGTCTGGTCCCTACAGCACAAATATTATTAAAATAGTCTATTTTTAGTTAGATATAACTATTTGTTAGCTTTACTTTTCTATGCCACTTACAGTTCCTTCCACTCATCTACCATCTGGATGGGTTTTGCTTTTTGAGCTCATCACAATGCCTTATGGGATTGCTTTCAGTGTGAATAATACATGCAATGTTTTTTTTTGTAGAATCCAGTCAAAATAAGGTATTTTATCTACCTCTGGAACAGTCGTTACATCACAAACTACAAAAGCAGCTCACTAGATTTTGGAACAGCATTTTTGTAACACAAAACAGTTGTACAACAGCACTTTAAGGTACTATTTGTTGCTGTGTGTTCACAACAGAAAAGAGCCACTAAAGGACTACTGTATAGTCAAAGACATGGAACAGATACAAAATAGCCCATACCAGCTCGAATATCATTATCCTCTCCTGCTTGTGAATAAGCCAGGAGAAGCAGTGCTGGAAAAGGCCTCAGAATCCACAACATCCTGAAGTTCTAGTTCTGCTCAAGTGTTAATCTTCAGAGTCCTGTGAAATGAAGAAGATTAAAAAATGTTTGTTTTGAATGCAGAACATCATTGCAGTTTGTAATTAGTTTAAATGACTGAGAATCAGTTTGCTTATATAATTACTGAAAGATGGCTGTTTCATTTTATTATAACTCTAATGTTATACAATCACTTAAGCTAATCAGATCAGAACACACATTTGCACACAGCTATCCACAAGGGTGTTAAGCTGCTTTCTCAGAAACGAAATCAAGTAATTGCTTATGAGACTAAACATGGGAATAACCACTGCAAGGTACTATTACAGGAGTAAATAACCACAGGTGAACTAACCTACTGTAACTATGCCTCATAACTAAAGAGTTAAAAAGCAGGATTGTATAAACAGTTATCAACAAATAATTGAACAAGTAAATACATTATAACTCTATGCATGAATTCTTATAGTGCTGCTTCACATCGTTTATGGTACTGTATGTACAGTACATCTATCATACCATAAATCTTGTGTGCTTTTCTATGCGATCAGATTTACAATCTTCAAATGCAGACCTAACAGGTGTGAAAAGAAGGGTCCATAATCATATCTAGGGACCAGAATAACATAGAAAATTAGGGGTGAACTCTTACCAGTAAGCATCCACCTGCAGGTAAGCAACCCACCCAAGCACACTAACAACTGCATATCAATGCCCGGGTATCCATCCATCCTACTGTAGCATCATAAAGGTGAATTTTGCACAGCACCACTCGCTTGCTCATTTATGGTGTCCTTCTTATTTTTAATTTACAACTGTACAAACTTTTATATTCCTCCATGGTTGTATAAGTTTATATGTCAACCAGACCTAACTCTAAATAATCTGCATGAAAACAATATAAATAAAACAACATGTGTCAGGATATTGTGCTAGCATTTCATTGGCAGAGAAACAGACCATCTTTAACTTTGCAGACTGCGACAATTGTCCCGTTTATTCAGCCTTATAAAAGTCTCCTCCGTCAGAGAGCCTTTTTGCATGGTACCATACGACATGTGGTCTTATTTTTTTGCTTTGCTCCAGTGATGTCTGCGAGCTTTCATTTAGCATAAAACGCTGCCCATCAGACCACATGCTGCACCCAAGCAAAATAACAGCGTAAGCAAAAAATAACTGGTGAACACAACATGGAAATAAACAGGGCACATTGCGGTTTACTGGTAGGTATTTTCTGAACTGTGGTAATGCAGAATCCTTCTGGGTACAGCATATCAGGTAGAACAGATAGAGTTTAATATTGTACATTTCTAAATTTTAAACAATTTATAATAAAATACAAACTTAAATCGTTTGTATTGCAACAGTTTGATAAAATAATGCATCATTTAAAACTCCAGAGGTCCTGTGTGGCCATGCTGCTTGCAACAGGCCTGTATTAAAATTTGGCTTTTGATTTAATTGCATTAGAAGAGAAGTAGAAAAAAATGATCTTGAACCTGAACACGCATTCTTTAAAAATCAAACACGTGTTGCACTGTTGCACTAAGTATGGAACACTTTACAAGGGTTATTTTAAGGTACAGCAAGCTTGACCAAAGCCATGGCATGCCATGGCAAACAGAACACAAAGGGATCAGTGGTGGAGTGCTGTCCCATAAAGCCATAATGAAATGTTAGAGATATTGTGTACATTTCTTATAAAAGGCATTGGGGACATTTGTAAGAGCATGAGGACTCTTCGTTTGATTGTGGCTTCAACTGGTATAACTATGATAACTCAATGTGTAACCTGACAAGCAGAACACAAGACATTTAAAGGAACTTCTTTAGTATGTGTGAGGCAAAAAAAACCTGCTTTGTTGATTTTACTGAAAGATTCTTCAAATGAACAGATCCCGAATCTGTATCTGGACACTCAACACTGTTTTAATGTTCTGTTCACTAAATCCATTTAATAAAAAATATTCTAGATTCCAAATACCAGATTCCAAATCTAATTCCAACCAAATGGCATCAGTAAGCAAAACACTACATCAACAAGAGCGATGCTTCATTGACTGGATAAAGAGCACTTGTAACATCTATCTTGGATCACACACTGTGGTTCCAGCCTCTTCATTGATGAATCCCTTCACCAGTAAAGAGCCTGTAATTGAGCCACAGATGGGGGAGTCCTGGTGTTTGCCTTCACCAGATGTGTTGTGGTATAACAAAGTCTTTCATGCTGTTTAATGAGGACATACTGTATAATAAATAATGCAGTTGTAAGAAGATTGATTCAATGAGAGAGATTAATCATCTCTTTGAAAAAGGGCATATGCTGTTATTATTTCAATAGTAAAGTTACAAACTTACTGAATTTGCATTTTCTCTGTATTAATCTCTGGGTATCTATGAGTACACTTTTTATATATACTGGCTATTTTAGTGGCAACTGACAGAAAACGTTTTATCTGTTTTCCCTCAACAGTAATAAGATTAAAGGGACTTTTTCCCCCACATTTCTGAATAAACGTCTTAGTAGAACACAACGTCTTGTGCTATCAGAAAAGATCTCATTAATGTCACAAATTGTATTCAGACTTGTTAGAGATTTTAATATAAACTATAAAATTTATTTAGGGACAAATTGTCTGGTTTATGCATTAATTGTATCTATTTATTATATTCTAACTGTGTGTGTCATCAAGTATTTATGTTTATATTTTCATTTCAGTGTAAGGAGAATTGTAGTCATTAAATATTTACTCAAATAAAGAGAAACATAAAGAGACAGTTAATTAAAATATATAACTAAATAAAACTCAATTAAGTCTCCTGTAGTATAAAAAAGCTATTCAATTTTTCAGCACATTCTGTAAATAACAGCCTGCTGAATCACTCTTGATCAATTAAGAGTATACATTTGTCAGACAGTACAGATATTTTAAAAATGCAATCAAAGGCACAATATTTATGTTTAATGTGACTAAGTCATTACTGACCGAGATTAGTGGGTATGTTCCCCTCTAGTGAGCATGGCCTGTGGATTTTGTTGTTAACATTAAACACACTGCTTGACCACAGACTCACTTATCACAGGGATTACTGCAAATGTATGAACTCAAAGGACAACATCAGGATGCATAATTTTCACAGGGGCATTTCAAAATGGGAACTATTCCAATTACACTGATGGTTACAAGCTCCTTAAAGCCAGTAACTAACGGAACACAGGAGGCAGGTCACACAAGTTTGTCCCTAACTCTTTGGGTTGCATTAAAAATGTCCTCCCTTTAAATCAGCTAAAAATACAGTTACATTGCACTGGCATTCTACGAAGATGAATTCTCAATGCAAAACTCATTCTGTGAAAAGAAAAAAGTGTCTAAACTATATCATTCAACACAGATAGTATGGATTTGAAACATCACTGAATAAAAGCAGTTCTGCTCTGAATGGCATCTAATCACATAGTGACAAGCACGTAACATTGAATCGGTGTCAGCTTTAGTGAGAAGGTTTTATTCAAAAAATATACAACATCATGAACTAAAATAGACTGCTCTATGTTAAATTACAGATCAATGCTCTGCAATCTTTGTAACTAAAAGTTTGCTCCCTCTATTCACTGCTTTCAGACTGCTCTTAAAATGCTGACGTTTACAAAACATTGTCATGAAGAAGGATTTGTTTATTTAGCACACAAATGTGTCTGCTTTTATATTGGCACATACATTTGTAATGATAATGCAAGAAAACGCTGAAGAGAGAGAGAGAGAGAGAGAGGTTATGTTGCTAGTAAATATAATAGAGTACCTGTCCCATAGGGGCGTCTCTATTGTGTCATCGTTTTAGTCAGCACTTTTGGCATTTATCAGGAGTACTGCGACTTTATAAGTAGGTTTTAAATACTTTATAGCAAATATAAAGTCAGGATATATAAAATGAAAAAAATAAATATACAGATAGGACTAATATTATAGACTACAGCAAAAATGGGCGTGAAAACTATTTAAAATAATCTTAATAAAAAGTTAAACTAGTTTTTGAGGGTTTTTTGTCATTATAACAGTCTTAATTTTGTTATTAATACAGTTTTTAATGTTTTGTTCGATAAATTGTCTTTTATTAATCAACATGCAGAGAAAAAAGTGTGTAATTATAAAATGTTATTTCTTACCGCGTCTTAAATTTGCCTCCAGAAAACGGATGACCTGAATGGAGAATTTGACTTCATAAATCATTACATCACTCAGATAAATACACTCGAAATCCACTGGAGGAGCCATAGAGCTTGTCACTCACGAGTCCTTATACGTTCTGATCTGGTGACGTCAGATAGACACGCCTATATCTACTGCTTGTAATCAGAGAAAAACTGCATACATTTTTGGTGTTGGTGTAGTACCAGTGCTGCATAAAATCAAGTTTCCTTGATTTAGTATTATTATATGCAGAAACACATGGATAATTACTTTCATCTACTTTGTAGTTTTGAATTATTATGAAATTAAGGCTATGCTATCATTAACTGTTATTGTGTTAATGTGTAATTTTGTCATTCTCAGCACCTTACAGCAGGTGGTCATAGCATAATTTGTATAACAACAATTGCAGTTTATTTTTTAATTAATGTTATTTATTTAAAGCACTTCAGTATTTAAACAAGCAAACTATTTCTTTTAAAGACAAGCAACTGTTTCCTCTGTTGTCAATGTTCACAATTTTTCTTCAGGGTCATTTTGACCACAATTCAAACAAAGGGAAAAATGCAATACAATATATTTGGAGATAACTGTCAGTGTGTATATTTACATTTAGGCATTTGGCAGACGCTTTTATCCAAAGCGACTTACCTTGCATTATACTACACATTGATCACTATACATTGAGTATGTGCAATCCCTGGGATCGAACCCATG
>JAZGTJ010010444.1:1556-18090 GCA_036877575.1 Botia almorhae
CGATGATTGCCCGAGACGGTCAAACACACAGACGGTGTGATGTGGGTGACGGTAACCATATGATGATCAGCAAGGGAGGTAACACTAAAGGGCAATAGCTGGAGTCCACTAGTGCCAATGCTGGAGCCGACACCCCCGGAATAAAACAGAGGACTCAAACAAACACAAAGACGAAGATGAGGACAAAGACGAAGACACAGATGCAGCCAGGCCCACCCGTTGCTCCCGCATCACAGGTGGACCCTGCCTTTTACTGGGCAGGTTTTGACGACATGCCGGGCCACTCCACAGTAGAGGCACAGCCCCTGTTCCGCTCGTCGCCGGTGCTCTTTGGCGGAGATCTTCAGGCGACCGAGCTGCATGGGTTACTAGGCAGGGCCTCCTCCTCCAGGCTGCCCAAAAAGCGCTGCGCAGAGCTGGGATTGACGATGAAGCCATGTCTCTGCTCAAGGGCTTGCTGGACTCCTCCTGGAAAGACCGCGGCAACTCCTGGACAGCAATGAGATCCTGGATAGCCTCCATCAGGTCCGCGAGGAACTGGGCGCGGAGGGCCTGGTCGTTCCAGCCGCTAGAAGCCGCCAAGGTCTCAAACTCCACCAGGTACTCAGTGACGGAGCGGCCTCCCTGCAACAACCTCACCAGCCGGGAGGCTGCCTCGTCTCCCCAAACTGACCGGTCGAACAGTTCAGTCATGGCCTACTGGAACTCCTCCAGGGATTGACAGCATGGTGCCGCAGCCTGCCAGACTGCGGTTCCCCACTCACGCGCCTTCCCGGTGAGGAGAGTTAGAATGAACGTGATCTTCGTGCGATCATTCGGAAACAGGCCTGCCTGGAGCGTAAAAACCATGGAGCATTAAGTTGGGAAGGCCCGGCACGAGTTTGGGTTTTCATCGTAGACCGGAGGGTTGTTGACTCGAATACTGGAACCCGGCCGGAGCGTGAATGGGGGGTTCGACCAGTCGAGCCGCCTCGATCCCTCGCCAGATCTCCTCCAGCGAAACTTGCAGAGCAGCGACCCCCTTCGCGATGCGCTCCATCTCTGAGGTACAAGACGAGAGCTGAGAAGCATGCTGTCCTAGAAGCGCTCCCTGCTGAGCCAGGGCGGTGTGGAATGGTTCGAGGTTCGCTGGGTCCATGCTGGTCAGATCGTATTGTTAGGAATGAACACAGAGAACCCAGATGTGAGTCTGACAGTTTATTAACAGAACTGGTGATAAATGACTCAGAGAGAGAGGGTGTGGACCACAGAACAAACAGCGAAATCCCTCCAGACAAGAACCAGCGGCGCTTGACGTGCAGCACTCGAACCCCTCTTCAGCTGCGGCAGACACTTGGACCCCGGTCCTGGTGACAACACAGGTGTAAGAGGATGCAGCCGAACAAGACAACACACACCTGACTAACGCCAGCCCAAATGAAACAGAGTCAGTGACTGACTAGACTAAGATTAATTTATACTGAGCAACTAAGCTATGCTACGCTAGCTAAGCTAACTGTAAACACACAGCAAACGGGTCAGGAAACGGCTATGAGCACGACGATCTGACAAGGACTGCACACAGCGGGGAAATCTATAAAGGGGAGAAATCAGACGCTAAACAGGTGAGTGTGATTACAATAACAGAACCTGGCTGGGAGCGATAACGAGACGGGGGGTGTGACGCGGACACCGGAGCACATGGCGAGCTGTCAAAAAATCGTGTGCTCTGACAAAAAACAATACAAACCCGGTTGATCAAACCGAAGTCCTGACAGTGAGAGCTAAACTCTCTTCTAAAATTTTAGTCTCAGTCATCTTTTTTCTTTAGTGCCCAAAAGTCTTTATTTCCTGTTACTCTTACGTATGTGAGGATAGCTATTAAAAACCAATAGGTTTTTTTTTCTTTATTTGAATTATTTCTATCTCAGCGTAGCACGTTCTTGTTACTTTGTAAAATTATATAAATTATATAATTATACAATTATATAAATAGTTATGTTCTCGACCCACCCGGTGTAAAGTTTGCATACTAAGCGTGGTCCGTTTGAAATTAATGAGTCCTGTTAGATAGGCAGAATCTACCTGTCCACTTATATTACATGTTATTAGACTTTCTCTGCCAACTCTTCAAAATCCGAGCTTTAGCCAGCCACGATTCTATGAATAATCTGGTAATTTTATCTCTTTCTACCTTTTCTTTCTATCTTATTTCTGAACATCCCTTATGCAATAACTCCGTTATGAGTTTAAATATGTTGTCAAATTAATTTTTTGTTACAGCCAAAGGTACAAGTCGCCACTCCACATTAAATTTGTCATGTCCAATCTCCATCATAGATTATTCACAGTTGGGTGGTCGGGTGTTACACTGACACTTGTATATAACCTGATACACAATTTGCTTTCTGCCCACTGGCAGGCACACTGGCTAGAGTAAACGTACCCTGATAACCCCCAATACTTGTCTAAAAGCAAACCTGCTTCCTTTCACAACGGATGGGTAAACTTACCCTGGAAAAATTTCTGGAAGCATCTCATTTTCCCTGTTGTTTTGCAAACTTGCAGAAAGGGTAGACTGATTGTAGTACTCTGACTACACTGCGAGAACACAGTGAGTGTACTCTGACATACTTGTGAGAACACTGACTCTAAACAAATTTTCCTACAAGGGTTTGTGGCCGGCAAACTTGCAAAGGCACACTGGTTATAGTACACTGATTAATAAGGTTCTTTTTCACAAACTCTCGTAATATGGCTATAGCCGTTACGGAGGAGGCTCCAGTAACGCCTCCGGCATGGCACCAAATGGGAACCGTCTCCAGAGTATTAACCAGATCTATGGTCTAAAATTCCCACAACTCCTACCACTAAGTTCCTGACGATTTCCTGTTTGCCACCTGAGTCTCATCAACCACACCCTATATAATCTGGACTCATTTTCAGAACTGTGCGAAGTCTTGATTGCCCTGGCATCATTATCGAGCATTTTTCATTGTTATTTCTTGATTGGTTTTTGTGTATGATCTTGGTCTGTATCTGTTATTGTGATTGTTAGCTGCCTGCCCTGTCCCGACCCTTGCCTGTTCTAACGATTACTCTCTGCCTTGCCTATGCTGTTACTGTTACAGTACAGTTCACTGCCCCGATGGACCAGACTTTCCCTTCTGTAAGCCTTTTAGTCTCAAATTGTTATTTTATTAAAATGCTATTTCATCCACAGAAACAGGAAATCTCACTCCAAATACACTGGTTCTTTTGGGTAACTGAGGAGTACGCACATATACGTATGTCTGGTTACATTCTTAATTCTCCCATTCCAAAAAACCAAACAGCATCAAACTATAGCAAATAAAAACTTTGCTTTACCTTTTTACTGGATGGCCATCCTTTTATTTTGATGCTGCAGAGGTTTCCTTTGATGAGAGAGATGAATGTCGCGATGAGTTGATTCTTTGAATTGCATTTTCCGTAAGTGTTTTGTCCTCAGCTACCCTGCTCGCAGCACCACCTATGTCGTGGATTTGGAGAGAGAGATGTCCAGTCGAAGGAGCAGTTTAACCAAATTAAAATTTATTGAAGAGTTGTACTCAGACAGCATACAACACTTGATACATTCATGTGTCATCACACAAAGCCAATGATGAATTCCTTAATGTTTTTTTCCTTAATGTTTTTTTTCAACTAAACTCTATCTTTACTCAACTCATGAACTTCTTTAAAACATACAGACTATGCATACACCCACTCATCACGAGACTGCACGTACTCATTTGTTAATACTTTATAATAGAGACAGAATCATCATAAAAATAAAATCTACTTAGCAATTAACCCTGCAATGCTTTAATTTCCTTTTAAACTAAATAAGAAATCCTTTTACTATATAAAGTACATAAATACTATGCATTTCAGGAATAATATAAATTAGGGTTGCGCCGGAAGCCGAATACCTTATTCGGAAAGGCACAAATAATGGCTTCAAAATGAATAACAAGTTTTGCTGAATAGTACAAAGAATATTCTGCAGGTGACCAGGAGATAGCACAATATTATTTATGTATGTTTAGCCAATAAGTGTAATTTGATAAACTTAAAGTGCCCCACCTATTTCTAAGATTTATCCGAATACAGGTACAGATATGATTTTTAAGATGGCTACAGATACAAATACAGATACACATATTGGCTCTGCTGCATCCCCTTAAATAAGTACATTGTTTTCTGGACAAAAATATTTTAATAAATATATTTTCACGTTATCAAGCTATATATCTTCTCTACAGTAAGGACATACAGTGTTTCAAATCCATTGTTATGTTCACTGATTGCCCCCAAATCTACTGTCACTGTAATACAAATATAAACAAATTCATAACAATTAAGAACATCTATGTGTGTACAGTTCAATAACATTCTACATTTCATTCAGGTTATGAAATCTACGTGCATATACATCACAGCAAAGAACCTTTAAAGAAACAGTTCACCTACAAATAACAATTTAGTTATCATTTTCACACCCTTGTGTCTTTAAACTCCAAACAAGTCGAATATTCATGATGAATGCTTTAATCCAACATATGACAAGCAATTTTTCCTAATACAGCAATTCGATCTGATTATGCATATATTATATTGTTACTATTATTGTGCATAATTTTTATGGAACCATTTCAGTGGTTACTTTTCACAATCTATATAAGAACAGTGTGGACATTCTCACACACATTTACCAGAAGAAAAACCTTTTTGAAACTTGAGAGTGAGTAAATAAAAGAATATGTATCTGGGGGTAAATTTTCCTTTAAACTACAAGCAAAAGTGCGGAGCCCGGGAAGTCACCTGTATGGGAAAAAAACAATCCATGCAATTCGTCCCCTCAATTTAAAAAAGGAAATTTCTTGCAAAGAAAACAGTCCCAGTTTATGGCTTCACCTGAGAGCCTGTAGTCAGTGCAGAATTCTTGATTTCTTCTTTTATGCTGCATATGCAATATTGAACATTCAGTGTGTGCTTTCAAAGCACAAAGCTCAATTATCCCGTTTCAATTCAAATAATACCCTTGTGCCTGGTTCTGACATTTTCACTGATAAACAAAAAGCTTTGTTCCTTCAATTTTAAGCTTGTCAAAGCCTGAATGATTCTTTTTCAAAGAGGAGTGATCAAAGCAAAGTGAAGGGGGGCATGATAAATCAATTGCATTAAAATCTGTGTCTACAGCCGTGATCATAAGCGAAACTAGGACATGATGCCAAAGACTGGGTTATGGCGACAGATTCTGGGACCGTATTCTTCGTAGTCC
The DNA here is from genome assembly GCA_036877575.1 of Botia almorhae. Lineage (NCBI taxonomy): Eukaryota > Metazoa > Chordata > Actinopteri > Cypriniformes > Botiidae > Botia > Botia almorhae. Next base: position 6,841 of record JAZGTJ010010444.1, read on the forward strand.
TTCTTAGAGTGGCAGACTTGACGGAACTCTGGCTGTAGTATGTTAGGAAAGAAATATGAACGAATGAATGAATTAACTGCAATACAAAAAAAATTCATGCAAAATTTATGGGAGGAGAGTACTTAACAAATCACAATTTACGGTTTTAAGGTTTTCAATCATTAATTTACTGGTTTTTGCACCATTATTTAACCCCAAACCGCCATGTTGCTAAGTTGGGCTGTTCTTGATTGTGTTGGTTATTATGGAAATCAGATGTTGTGGATGTGTTCTTTCTTTTGTCAGTGCATCAGAAATTTATACTTCCATCCATGCTTTTTTGGGATTTGCAATCTCACGCTAATTTGCTCTGTTTAGTAAACCATGTTCTAAAGTTAAATCAGATTAGACATTTTGTGACCATTTGTGAGGTTTATAGCCACAGTAGCCTATGTAATTCTCCAGAAAGCAGCTATTAGCATTTACACTATAGACGCATTTCTGACTGCCTCTGAATGCATTTGAGTGATCATAATGCATGTTTAAAATGCACTGGACCCCACTTCTAGATCACCTAACAGATACTGTAAACAGGGCCTGTGTGGTTGTATAATAAAGCGTTACCGTAGAAGCCAACATGGATCCTCCGAACCAAACGGCATATCGCTGCATGTGATGAGATATCACCTGCACTTCTATAGGCTTGGGCTGGAATTATACAGCATTTAGAAAAGAACCAGAACAGAGAGGGCATCTAGCATGCACTACAACATAACATATGCACTTCATAGCTGCTAAATTAAGACTGTGTCTTAAGAACTAGTCTGACCAACCAGCAGTTAGGGCTAATCAGTCTTATTCAAATTTAACAAATCTTCCTGTGTAATTGATTTTTAAAAGTTAAAACCACTTTTGAAAAAAAAAATAGATACAATTAAATTTTTTGTAAAATTAGTCTAAGCAGTTTATGCATTCATTCACTGACCTTTATTCTGCCTCCACTGAGTTCCTCACTCAGCCTGAGTCTGGTGTCCACCACACGCTTCAGGTCTCGCTGGAGTCTGCGGCCAAAGTCACGGAACATGGTGGAGCCGCCAGACAGCACGATGTTCTAAAACACACAATTTTTATTACGCTGATCAGAAAGACCAGGGACCTATAGCAAACAAGTATGTAATTCATCAAAGACATGCTGTTTCCTTTAATAAAAGCAGACTAAAGGTAAAATTATCCTTGAATTTGAATATGTTTAAAATAGGGACCGAGTCATATCTGAATATTAGAATATGATAGGGGGTGTACTCTTTGGCCTGTAGGCAACCTCCCTAAACACTCTAGTTACCACTCTGGAATGGCATAGCAACAATTCAGAACACCCTAGCAAACAAACAGCAGCGTCCTACAAACCAATTGAGAACACACATAGCAACCACATAGCCACACGCTAAGGCACACAACAATGGCCTGACAGCAATCCAGAAAACCACAGTAATGGTCAGCTATAGAACTGACTGAACACACTCAAAACACATTAGCAAACCCAGAGCACAGATTGTTCACAATTTTTTAATCTGGTGTAGCAATTTCTTTCCAGAAAACATCCCTCCAAAATACATTACAATTTGAAAGGTCTGTCATAATCACACAGATTTTGATGAAGACAACCTTACATATCAAAAATAAAATGTTAATTATCCCCTAATAGTATCCCCTTATCCCTTAAGAACCCATTAAGCGCTCGTAATGGACTGTTAAACAGTTTAAAAGCAGAAATATCCATGTAAAATTAGTTGTGCTTTAATTGCTTGTGGTTTCATTTTTGATATTAAAATCATTCAAAATGATTTTAATACGAAGGACAGAGCATTTAGCTCCAATATCTTTGTTGTTTATAAAAGAGCAAAATAATTTAGAAAATCCATGCTGCTACAGAATATTAAATCACTGAAATAGAATGAAACCAAAAACCAATAGTTGTTTTTCACAGTGACAGTTCTGCAACAAACCAATACAATATTTTCAAGTAAAGCCAGCAGAGTTGCATGCTGGGAGTAAATGACCATAGGCTAACCTGAAGGTTGCACACTGTCACCTGCTCGTAACATGTTATCTGCAGGTGATCTGTATTACATTACAGGGGTGAGGGTTTAGTCTTTACTTAATGGCCCACAGGAGCACTGTCCCACTACTTGGATTAGGACATGCTCGTTGCTTATCCAGAAAATAAAAGTGGCTTGTCAAGGAATATGACACACATCCATGGTTTCCATCTTCACTGATGATGAGATTAAAGGGTGGATAGATCAAGACCCTTTCACTGGGGTTCAAGACAAATGGCTTTCAATTCCCACAACAAGGCAAGAGTCTCTTCTACTACGAGCGGCTGACTGCACATTTAAGCATATGTACATAAACTAAATGTGCTAATTAGTTTGGTATTGTCAAGATTTCTGACAAGAAAAAAATAGAGGGTTATCAAAGCATTTTCTATTTCATAAAGTCCAATTGCTTTAATACAGGCCACACTGAAGCTTATTCATTTAGTAGACAAATGGCAAAAGAATAATTTAAATGCACTGTGATTTAGATTTGCACCAAAAATCAAGCTGTGTGACTGAATGTGTTGAACCTATTTATTTAGACTGTGAATTGTGAGATATAGAAATGGATACTAAAGTTATTTCACAGCTGTTTAGTCCTATTTGCTGGATGAACTGCTCTCTATTCCAGATAATGTTGAGTAATTCTGAATATAGTGGATAAACACTGACCCCTGGTGAACAAACGAGAAATTAAAAATAGAACAGGACAATGCATTATTTTTGCATGATTTCAGCTATAGAAGCAAGTTTCTATTAATGTTGTCAGATTTTGCCACACCATGTCCCTACGCAGCCTAAATCCTCTTAAAACTTCCCGATATGACATCTGATGACTTCACGCACTAAATTCTGTTCTCTGAATACGATGTATAATTATGTAATGTACAGTTTATTGAATAATGAATGCCTACAGATGTAATAAAAAGTATAATATTGTTTAATGCAATTTATATTACCTGCAATCCCATGATTATATATATATATATAATATATAGGTTTGCAAAAAACCACATAGATTGGATCGTATATGGCTGGAGTAAGGTCATCTCTGATGAGTCCAATTTTCACCTTTCCCTAACACCTGGTTGTCCAATGGTTAGAGGGAGACTTACAGAGGTCTAGAAGCCACAATGTCTTGCACTCATTGTAAAATCTGGTGGAGAATCTGTGATGATCTGGGGTTGCATCATTAAGGCTGTAATTGCACAAATTCATCTTTATAAAGGGCACATAAATCAAGCCACAACTTGCTTCAGCTCTGACAATGTTCCCCAACTCTGAGGATTGTTTTTTTCCAGCAGGACAATGCTCCATGCCACACAGCCAGGTAAGTCAATCAAGGTTTGGATAGAGGATCACTAGATCAAGACCCTGTTATGGCCAGCCCAATCTCCAGACCAAACCTATTAAAAACCTCTGGAATGTGATCAAGAGAAAGACATCACACAAGCCATCAAATAAAGCCAAGTTGTTTGAATTTTTGTACCAGGAGTGGCACAAAGTCACTTAACAGCAATGTAAAAAAAAAACTGTCAAAACGTCGAACTAAAACATTAGATTGTTTAAAACTTAGTATAAACTTTTTTTTTTGCATTATTTGAGGTTTAAAAACGCTTCATATTTTTATTGTTTTGACCAGAGTTCATTTTCTGCAAATAAATGCACTAAATGACTTTTGGGACAAATGTTGTGCAGTAATTTATAGAATAAAACAAACATGTTGATATAAAACCATGAAATAAAACCTGAGAAACTGATGATTTGGCTGTAGTCTCTTATTTATTTTTTTAGAGCTGTAAATGTGTATACATTTAACACAAGCATACATATGTTATACATATATAATAACATATATGTGTTCTGATTCCTCATCCTGAATAATGCAATAGTATTGTTACATTTACAAAAAGAAACAATACAGCATTATGGGATGCCATGGAAGTAGACATGACTAACTTTGGGAACATGCACCCAAAACCTGCAACTTCACAGTTATAATAAGGACATCATACCTTGTAAAGGGGTCTTCTGACATCTATGGGGCAGTTCTGTATGACTTCATCCACCACATCAGAGATGGGCTGCGTGAAATCTGGATTTGCAAACTGCCGAAAGAAAAGACATTTGCATGTACAGTTTCCACAGGTTGTGGTTGTCTGTGTTAAATAATTCAGAAAGTTTGGTCCTTTTACCTCAGGGTGAAAAAATATTTCTGGTCCCAGAAAGCGTTCATATCCAACATCTATCTGAAATTCGTTTTTGCTGATGGCATTGATTCCCTTGTATTTTTTTATCCATTTGCCAGGATCCATGTCATATTTGGTGAATTCCTTCACTATGTCTGGACAGATGTAGCAATACCTTTCCTTAAAACAAACAAACAAACTTTTATATCATGTATCTGTATTGCTGTTTTTGTACCATTATTTAGATAAAAATATGCAAGTAACAAGCATAACATCACCAATTTCACCTTAGATTTAGAAAAGGCTTAATGACCCTGTCACTTTAAAAACTGATACATAGACTGTCAAGAACATATCTGGGTCAAATTTCACATCAAAAACAAAAATAAGTAAATACAATCTTTTTTAAAAACATGTTTTTAGGACTTTTAAAGATTGTTTTGCATGAATATCACTTTGTTTTAATGACAATTGTCCTTAAAAAAAAATTCTCTTCTCTTCTATTTCTAAATTACTGTAATAGTATAAAAGTGCATTGTACAAATTATAGCCTTAAAACTAATAAAAATAAAGACATATTATTTAAACTGTAAAATATGTATATATATTATAGCCCCAGTTAATACAAAGGGTACAGGGCTCTCCCTGTAGTCCTCCAGTTTTCTACCACAATGGAATTAAAGAGAAATAAGCTGCTAAGCAGAAAGAAATGTTCCCCCTGCTGTTACCCACTTTCACAGCTTTTGCAGTCTCCAACGACTGCTCTGGAGGGATCCCCACCTCTCTCTCTCTCAGAAGCTGCTGAATGAAGTATGTGATATCTCTACCGGCTATAGGAATGTGCTTTATACAGCTGCCAATCACATAACCTTCTGCCTTAGAGACCAAAACAAACACAAAACTAAAACTCAACTTATATGTTGTACATAAGCATATTTAAAATAAGATATATGTTTGAAGTGTCTAAATGTTTGCTTTAAAAAACAAATTTTTAAAGTGAATGACATTTCATTTTTAAACTAAAATGGTCTATTAAAGAAAGATAGCATTAGAACTAGTGAAATGTATAAGGAATGTGTTGGACTACACCTGTCTTTACACTAGTATGTCACCCATCTTGAGAGGAACTGTCATCATACATTCACTAAAATATCCATGAAACCAGTTGGTTAAAAATGTCCTAGAAAAGTGAAGCTAGTTCTGAGAAAAGCTCTAGCAGCATAAGTTTTCTTATGCTACTTGATCTAAAGCAAAACAATATCTTTATTGGCTTAATTGTGCACTTCCTGAGGCCACTGTATTTACCCATTATATGGGGCCAATAATTGTTACTAATATTACTAATTGTTTACCACTGGTATGGCATGAGTAACTCCATCACCGCTGTCAATTACAATCCCTGTTAGCGTTCGTTTTCCAACTTGTCTTGATGTCCATGATGCTGCTAGAGCCAAAACAGCCTGTAAATTGGGCCATATAAACAAATATGTTTAGTTAATTTGTTTAGCATAGTTCAGAGCATGTTCAACTAAAGCTGATTTTAAACTAAACCCATTTAATGTTTTAACATAAAATTTTACCTGAACAGCGATGTACAGCCCTGGAACGTTGAATGTTTCAAACATGATCTCAGCTAAGTATTCCCTGTTCTCTGGTGTATTCAGAGGAGGCTCTGTCTAAGGACAAAATATAGCACCAAAACACCAAGAAAACAAAAGGCATTTTAACGAACTAAATGTGGTCTTTCGTTATGCAAAATATCATGTATATGTAAATGGTGTTTTGTCAACATCAAATGGAGCAGGCAGAAAAAAACACACACACAATGCACACACACAAAACAACAGCATCATTTGTCACTATGCAAACAATAAAGAATTCAGGTGGGAGCTTTAATTATGTGCTGTCTCTGTTTAACTGTAGTAAGAATGTATTTCTTTTTAGAAGTGTAAAAACACTCATCTAAAAAACCGAAACAGTCATCTGACATGCCCATCTGAAAATCTAAGTTAGCATCATTGTACCATGAGAACGTTGTGATCTTCTGGCTCGGCTCGGAGATATTTAAACATCACCTGCTCCAAGAACTTCTCCATGAGGTCCCAGTCCTCAACAATACCATGCCTGATGGGCCACTAATAAACACAGAGAAAATGGTTTTATTATTCTGTACTCATATAATAATCTAATGAGTCCTTAAAACACATTTTAACGTGACTGTTCTATGCTAGAAAATATTTTTAACATAAAGGCTTTTGTTGTTGATATAATGAAGAGGCGCGCTGAGAAAGAGGCTGGAGCCTTCACCGTGACNNGGTTCCTGACGCGAAGAGGCAAACGGTGCCGGGGTCTACCACGGGGACGAGGGGCTGGCTTTTCCGGATGAGCTCGGTGGAATTCTTCGGTCAATGCCGGGTCCAGGATATCACTTATGACCTTTCCTCTGGTCCGTACCCCTCCCAGTCCACTAGGTACTGTAATGTACCACCCCGATGCCTGGAGTCCAGAAGTTCTCTGACATAATCAGGGGGGCCTGTCCTCTGGCTGCTTCCTTAGCCTCTTTTCCTGGACCACCAGCAGGTTTGAGGAAAGAAAAGTGGGAGATATACGGTAGTTAGAAGGCAATTTAAGACAAAATGAGAAAGGAGTAATTTGTTTGACAATCTGGAAAGGACCAACAAACCTGGGACTTAATTTATGGCATGGTCTTTGGTCGATAGCCAAACCCATTGACCAGGAGCGTACCTTGGACCAGATCTACGATGGGCGTTGGCTTGAGTGGTTAGTCTCCTGAACGCATGTAGTAGATGTGTATGACCCTCTTCCAAACCTCTTCGCTTCTTTGGAGCCAGTCTGTGACGGAGGGGAGTTCTGTGGGTTTGCCGGACCAGGCGAATAGGGGGGTTGGAATCCCAGAATGCACTTGAAAGGGGTTAAGCCCGTTGATGGTTTCACAAGGGAGGGCATATTCAGCCCACATCAGATACCTACTCCAGTCCTCTTGATGCCTCTGGCACTAAGATCTGAGAAATTGAGTAACCTCTTGATTCAGGCTCTCCGTCTGACCATTCGATTGGGGGTGGTAACCGGAAGTGAGACTAATGTTTACTCCTAGACTGTTAAAAAAAGCAGACCAGACTCTTGAGGTGAATTGTGGGCCTCTGTCTGATACTATATCCTCGGGAAGGCCATAAAATCTAAAGACATTGTTACAAAGAATTTCTGCAGTTTCAAATGAGGTAGAGTTTGTGTGATGGAGAAAGGGCAACCAGTATCGATTCTTCAAGAGCTAAGTGGACCAGAGCAATAAGAAGTTTACAGAAGGGTTCTGGTACAAAGGTTAGATTGGGAGGGCAAGTGGTCAGGGGTGGGTTTTGACTGTTGGCATCTTAGTGGAGATGTCCCAGATTATAGGAGCCACTAGCAGACTGTCGGGGTTAATGGGTTCCTGATTAGAAGGGATGGGGAGTTTCTCTGATTGACAGGATAGTGAGTCAGCCTTGGTGTTCTTAGAGCCAGGGCGGTAGGTGAAAGAGAATTGAAATCTGGTGAAGAATAGAGCCCAGCGAGCTTGACGTGGATTAAGTTATTGTGTAGATATTCTAAATTCTTGTGATCTGTTAGGACAACAAACGGATGGGTGGCTCCTTCAAGCCAGTGTCTCCACTCCTCTGGAGCTAATTTGATAGCTAGCAATTCTAGGTTCCCCACATCGTAGTTGCGTTCGTCTGGAGATAACTTACGAGAAAAAAGGCACAAGGGTGTAATTTAACAGGATCGCGATGGAGTTGGGTGAGGATGGTGCCTACCCCAGTATTGAATTTGTCAACCTTGACTACAAATGGCAATTCTGGGTCAGGGTGTCTAAGAATAGGAGCTGTGGAAAATCGCTTCTTTAATTCTTGAAAGGCCATGTCGGCCTGAGGTGACCATTTCAGCTTACCAGAATTCTGTTTGGTTAAAGAAGTGAGCGGAGAGGCCACGGCACTAAAATTTTAATGAACAACCTATAGAAATTGGCAAAACCTAGGATTCTTTTGGAAGTCCTTAACTGTTTTGGGTTTTGGCCATTTAGCGACAGAGTCAACCTTACGCTCGTCCATGGCAACCCCCTCCTTACTAATTATGTATCCTAGAAAAGACGTACTGGAACGATGGAATTCACACTTCCCCTGTTTCGCTTTAGTACAGATTTTACATGTTTGATCAATGTCAATGTAAACGATTACCCATTTCTCAAGCATATCTCTGAAAACGTCATTCATGAAGGACTGAAATACTGAAGGACTGTTAGCTTAACCAAATGGCATAACGAGGTGCTCATAATGACCTGAGGTGGTGAGTGGTGAGGAGAAGGTATGATGCAGAATTGAATTTTTTCAGAGTGAAGAATACCAACAAACAGTTGAGTAAAATTCAGAAATTCAGTTAATCGAGTTGATCCACACTCTCCAAGTGGTCGTCCATCTAGCATGACAGTTGACATAATAATCTCTCCATTGTAAAGTTGCTCAAATTATTGTTGTTTAAAAATATTATTCAAATTATTTATGTTTAACCCTTGATTAAAAGGTTAAAACCCTTGAGTAAAGAACACTTTTAACCCTGGGTTAAATATATCAAACTTTTGAAAAGGCAGTTAGTCCTGTTTTTACCCTGAATTATAAAACTCTGCCCGATCAAAGCTATACAGTGTAAAGCAATGGGGTGTTACAATGTAAGCAAGTTGTTTAGCAACAAAAAAATGAAAAATAATTACATTAAAATCAATGAATATCATTAAGGGTGTTTTCCCTGATAGCTGTTTGGTGACGACTTTTGGTAAGCACGTCAACGCCATTTAAAACCAAAGCGCGTCTTTTCCTAAAATGTTTTCTAATTGCTCTTTTCCGCAATAGGTGCATGGTAAGAATGTTGTCCTGCCTAAGTTTTGATTCCTGCTCAAAATAATGCACTAGAATAACAGTAGCTACCAAAAAAGCCACAATAATCCCGCGAAGGTGCTGTCTGTCCATCCTGACGGATCGATGACAACTCTGAGCGTAATACGGGAGAATAAACAGATGCACTCTGACCAATTAAAGGAGAATTTACTCGCATGTGACTTGTATTAAGCAAGTTTGGTCCGTTTGGAAATATTGCCTTGTGAATGCGAACCGAACCAACATGAAATTGCAACATTGTAGCAACTTAACCACAGGTTTCGGAACAACGCAATTGAAAACACCCTAAAATACATTTAAATATCATTAAATATTCACAGTTACATAATCTTTCATTCACTGTTTAGTTTCAGTGACCACAGATAAAAATGTTGCTCCTGCGTTTTTTTTTTTTTCCTTTTCTTGTGCAATATGTTTTAAATAACCGGAGCAGATTTATATGGAAACATGTAAACAAATGAACAAGCGGATTTTATAACAAGATGTTCTCCTAAAATCAATTTTATTAATCACACAAATATGTAAATAGTGTTAAAATATATACAAAAGTACAATCAGTGCTAAATCTTGAAACTTGACTATCCAGGAGCAATGACTTTTATCCACAGAAAAACCTGAAACAGTGTGAACTACTAAGGTAAAATGACATGCTGGCCAAGTATAGTGGCTCATACTTGGAATCTGCCCTCTGCAACCCATCCAATAAGTGCACACATACTGGTGAGTTGTGAATATACACACACACACACACACACACACACACACACAAACAATAACTCAGCAGTGGGCAGCACTGTGATGCCTGGAGAGAAATTAAAGGTAAGGTGCCTTGCTCAAGGGCACCTCAGTTTTTACTTGCTGGCATTAGCATTGAACCAGCAACGTTCTGAATACAAGTCCAACTCTCTAATCAGTAGGCCACAACTACCAATAGGAAATATAACAGGACAATATTTAATAATTATGTTTGAAAGGCCCAAAGAATTCCTAGCTGGCTTGAGATTAGCTTGAACTCTTGTAGAATTTTTTTTTATTTGCCATTTGCTTTCAATGTCAATTTTTAAGTGTTCTTATCTTGTAGATTATTATGTTGTTTGTCTCCTCCCTGTGTGGTCTATAAGAGGTGACGTAGGACGCCCTGGGGAGGTCATTTGTGAGACACGAACATAGGAGTTGGTTGATGTTGTTTAATAAATAAGAAGGCGATACCGCAGTTCTACAAAGAAGTGTCAGCTCATTTGTCCATACACATATACATGGTGTCAGAAGTAAGCCTGTACTGACGATGGCACAAGGACTTCGCAAGATTGGACAACTGGACAAAGTTTAAGCACGAGTGGCACATATACAGCAACACCGGTCTTTCAGCAGCAACTAAAAAAGTGCAAGAGTACACTTTTCTCAACCTTGCCGGTCCCGACGGTCAAGATAAATATGATACTTTCACTTTCGAGGAGGGGGAAGATCAGGAGGATGCAAAGGTACTGGTAAAGAAGTTTGAGGAAATTTGCCTGCCTGTAGAGAATGTATTTATGGACAGACATGCATTTAATACAACAAATCAGAAGCCGCATGAAACAAATCAGTCGCACGCTGCCACGTTAAAAACACTAGCCAGAAAATGAGTTTGGAATGCTGCATGACAAACTGATAAGAGATCGATTAGTATGCGGCATTCACAATGACAATATCCGCACATAGCTGCTAAAAGAAAAAAATCTAACTCTAAACTCAAGCTATTGAAATATGCATGCTACATGATGTCAGGTTTAGAGCAGGGAAGAACCCAAATGCAGACAGCGGTGCAAGAACAAAACTTTATTGATAAACAACTAAAGGTCACAGACAGCAAGCCAACAAAAGCCACGAGAGGGCGCCAAGTAACAAACAGAATCAGATTAATAAAATTGAAAGATAAAAATAAACGAACATAATCTGGGACAACCACAAAGGATCAAGAGTAAAATAAATATTAAATTGCTCAAAATGAGCGCTAAGAATATATAAACAAAACCAGAGGGGAAAAGACCAATAAAACAC
>JAZGTJ010010445.1:1540-18086 GCA_036877575.1 Botia almorhae
AAACTATTTGTGTAACATGTTGCTGATTTAACATGTATCCTTTGATTACAGCAAAACTCTGAATATTTTTCCTTTATCAACATAGTCATAAATGGTTTTTATTGTATTTATTGTCAATAAACTATTTTCTGTAGCCAATCTCTCTCTCTCTCTCTCTCTCTCTCTCTCATTTAATGTAACACACAAGCTCATATATCAGATACATATTGTGCCATGATGTCACATATTCAAATAACGGTACAGGAAAGCCTGACTCACCCCTTTCATTACTTGTATGTGAACAGAGGGAAGGAATTATAGCCTGATACTGGGAGCCCACCATGATGTGCTGATGAACAAAATAAAACATAACTAATAATGCTTTGTGCTATATTTTATTGAAGACACTGTCATTTATAAATCACATGTATATATGTGTGTGTGTGCTTATACCTTGCAGCCATCGCTGGACGGGATAGAGCTGCTTTCTGAGTCGTCTTCAGAGGAGCTGACTGAAGTGTCTTTGTCATTACCTGGTAAAGAATGAACCGAGAGTCTAAGAATTTTGGTAACGGTTGGTAACGGTTATTGTGATGGTTCGTGATGTCATACCTCTGAGGTGATGATCTAAAAGGTCAGTTGTGTGGGACGTGAGGGAGAGTGTGAGGTCATGAGCAGAAGAACAATCCTTCTCCTTTTCTCCTGAGAACAGATCTTTATCCATCTGACCCTACAAAACAACATATCATTCAGAATACAGGTCACCAACAAAGAGCGACAGACAAAAACACCAAAAGCCAAAAACTGGTACGCAAAGTATTTGTGTATTTACTTATATAAGTGTATTTCCTTATGTACAATTTACGTATATAAGTCTGAGCGATTTCCCCTGGATATTTTTAAGCGGTTACTGTCTCAAGTGAAGCGTGGCCAATGTAAAGTGTTTTAATCACCTCGTCCGGTGTGATTTCGGGCAGACTGGCCGCCAGCTCGTTGGGTTCCTGTTGTTTCTGCAGGACGGGACCAGGCAGGGTGTACCCGTACAGTGCCAGCAGTTGCTCAAGGGGCATCTCCTCACCCTGTGACCAAAACAATCCACACACCTCTTTTAAAACTGATCGCATATATTAAAACTCCTATATATTCCTATAAAATTCATTATATATATATTTCCCCTCAAAAGTTTAGATCTTAAGGAACACAATGAGATGTTTTGATAATCTTCCATACGATTAAAACAAATAATAACCAACGGGTGGAAATCCAGCCTGATCTCACAGGATAATGAGACAATGAGACAAAATAAACATGAACGTCCATCTTTAAACCTAACGAATGAGATCATACGAATGTATACGAATTAGCCACTGATGTGCTAGTAGTTAACATAGTTTCGAAATGCCATGAGATTGTGCTGGTCAATCTCCCAACACGACAAGATTGAATATGAAAGCACCATCAAGTGATCTATATGAATAACATACTACAGTTCCAAGACTTCTGAAGTGATAAAAACTTTCGAGTTTGAGCGAATGACAGAATTTTTGTTCTAGGGTCGTATATTTTAATCACAGATCGATCACCATTTTAATCACATGACATGATAGTGAAAACGTGGTGAGACGGGGCTTCACTCACTGTGTGGGACTGGGTTGCCATCTTTGCCGACTGTCTCCGGAGGGCCACCAGACTCCTCTCCTGCTCCTTCAGGAACACGGTTGCCCGGCGACAGACCTCCAGTGGCACCACATAGCCCTGGTGGAAAATGTCTACCCCACTGTGGCGTTGATCTTTGGAGCCCATTCAAACAGCTATAGCGCAACAAAAACACAGCTCGTCAATGACGGAAATCATGCTAGTAACATTTGACGTTGCTTTTTAAATAAAGGATTAAATAACATTCTATATGAGAGTTGGGCTGGCTATTTAATCACAGTTTTTCTCATTGGACAATAATCACATCTGTGTTTGTTAGTTTCCTATCGTGTGTCAGTTCCGCTCTTGCAAAAGGCTTATGAAACTGCAAATACGATTTTAGTTCACAATTTTTTTACATTTAATTTTGTGTTAATGTAAACAAGTTTCAGCAATTTCAGGAACTTGTCTTTTGCTCGTATTCAGTTATTGTATGCTTATATCAGCTGTCCTGTGCTTTCTGTGTGCATATTGACCATTTAAAAACCTTATTATTGCCCACTAGTTAGAAAATCTCAAATCCACCTGAAAAACATATGTTATTACAGGTAAAATAAAGGTATAAACAAATACATCACTGTGAGTTCCAATGAAACTTCTTTTCCTTTATAATTTCCAACATAAAGACTATAAACATGTTTTAGTGACATTTGCACACAATCTGCTTCCGTTTAAACAAATATCCCATCGGAACAAAACTTAATAACACAATGTAAACATAATCTGCCACGTTCACCCTTCGAAAACATTTCTAGACCTGCTTTAAAAGTCACACCGGGGTATTTAAGCACCACAGACACGCATGAAGTCTGTTTGCCACTTATTTATAACTTAATATTATAAGTTATAACTTTACAAAGCTTACAGAAGTTTTCGTCTCAATAACGCGGCAGCAACGGGCGCTTTCCTGCAAAGTCGGTGCTGAACGTTTCTGCACAGCCCGGCTGAACCGGTGTGGGAAGGAAACGGTTTTAAGGGAAGTCGAAGAGACAGTGACCGTATGTCAATGCATGTGTCCCAAGTCACTTCTAAAACTTTTGCCCCGACCGCCGGCGCGCACCCGGGGCGCGTTTCAGCACCACGCATCACGCCGGTGCGCTTTTGTTTGGTACGGCGCCCGATCTGGCGAATTAAACGCTCGTCAACGCTTGGAGAGACCGAGAGTGAGAGAGCAGAAACGCTGAAGAGTACACCGATTTTAACTTCCTATTTATTACCGCCCGCTTGGCTTTGCCGTCTTCTGACTCGGTCAAACGGCCGGACGGGGTCTTAACCTGCCCGTTCACACGCGACTCGCGGTTTAAGGCTGTACCGGAGCGCTGGGATCGTTTGATCGGTGTGTTGTTCCCCGAGCCCCGCAGCTCACTTACCTCCGCCATTCCGATTCTGCGCAAGCGGCGCAGTGCCCGGATGTTGTGTAGGACGATTCAAGCTGCTACAACTTTGGTGATAGTCACCAACTCATATCATACCGTCAGTTGCGTGTTACTTATGCAGTATTTTTTTAAAGGTTAAAGTTTCTTTTTACCCGAGATGGTATTTTAGTATTTCACTTAAAGTCTTTCGCTTAACGCATGTAAATGTTTTAAAGTATTCAAGCCAAGAAGTTAAAAATAGTATTTATTTGTTTTTACTTTGTCTACATATTGTTAAACATATGCATATTTACTATGGGTTTATTAAAATATGTATAATGCTCGTGACTGTTAATGAATCTGTATGTTACTTAGACAACTGTACATTTTGGAGAATAAGCTTTTCTTAATTATGACGTTTTTAAAGATTAGTCCACTGACACCATTCATAAGTGTCATAAAACGTAAACACTGTTTTTAACAGTAACAGAATTGTCTCATCCAAATATTAATAACAGACACACATATTCATGTTTTGTCATACACACAAACAAACTTCTGATAATTGAGTCAGTTTTATACCATTGAGATGACTCGCGCATGCTCACAAGGGCAGCGTTGTTTTGACATTTTGCTATTTAGGCACGTGATCCACTAATCAGACACTAATATTGATTGGCTGAATGGAGGCGTGGCCAGTGTGTCGATTTGTTCTATAAGGTATTTGTTGCACCAAGCTCAAGATCACTGGTTTGAAGTATAAGGCCTGCAGCCACCATTGCATGAGTTTGTCTGAGGACGTGGTGTAACTGGGGACAAGAATTATCTGCTAGGGAAAGACCACAGGTCAGACACCATTACAAAGCATTAAAAATCGTTGCCTGGATTATTATATGTCAGTATTAATGATCTAACAGTCATTGATACTTGAAGTGGAAAATTATTTGGTAATCTCATCCAAGAGTTTAATGCAATAATCAAACTCAGGTTGTCAACTTAAGTTTTAGTCACGAGTCTTAACCTATAGATTCTTTATACACCAGATGTATGTGGATCTAACTGGATTTAACACACTTGATGTATGTGCTATTTCTGTGCTGTGGAAGCACAGAATATAATTTCACCCACGTGAAACTGTAACAAATTAATGCTTGCGAACAGAAAAAAAGTGACATTAAGATTATACACTATATTATTAGTAATTCAGTCACACACCTTTAATGTGTATTCAGTTTGTATAAGGCTGAGGAGTTTACTGGTATTTACACACAGAACACAGTTCATCATAGACAGCTCTTTATTTTTTTAAAAGCGTTATTATTTTCATTTAACACAGTGCTTTGAGCACGTGAAAGATTTGTTTAGAACTGTTATTAAATATTTAACAAAATGTTTCAGACAACAATTTTGGGGCCGCAACTTCCTTACCATCTGCATGCCTCAATGTGTTTGAAATTATTTTAAAATCGGTTACAATTTTGAGAGATAAAGTATTTGGATCTATAACTCAGAAATACAAATTTTCCCGAGTTATAGGAGTATAGATATTTTCACGAAATGTTTACAGTTTGTTCTGTGCATCTCGGCTCCTTTAAAACTGTATAACCAAATTAAATTAAAAAACATTGATTAGTTATTTCATAGCCTTAATTCTACAAACTGTAGAAAACTAGGTAAAAATACGTATATGAATTTCTTCCTAATACGATGTTATGTGCTAAGCACTAATAGCCTCCAGGAGGCGCCATCTCTAAGATCATCCTCCTCAGCTTTAAAGCAGAGGATACATCCCATATTCCCCCAGATCCCTGCGTCTTTTCAGTCTGTTTCAATAGCCTTCAGCTGCACCCGTAGATCTGCATCTGACCTGCTTTAGCGATAAGCTCTGCCGGACGAGGTCTTTTTCTGGGCCAGCTGGTCACCAGGAAAAGAGGGAGAGGTCAAAGGTCACGTCAGTAAATTAACAGAGCGTGCAAGTCCTCACTGCGATGAAACCCAGAAAGATGACTTGGGCTAGCGTGATGCTAGCGTGATGCTAGCGTGGTAACGCCAGTAGAAACTCGGCACACATCTGGGTCTCCCTTTCATCGCACGCTTTTGTCTGAGCCCGTGTCTGAGAAATGCCTCTCTTTGTAAAGCCTAATTATTCCACGCCTAGTAAGAGTCTAATTACTAGAGGAATTAGCGCTGCGCTTGTTGTTAGCGGGAGATGTCGTAAGGCTTTTGAGCCATTGGTGCGACGTATGTCTGTGATGTGCAATGAGACCCTCAACACCCCCTTCAGCTGTTCAAATTTGAACAATCTCTGGTCACAGTCCAGCAGACACACCTGTCGAGGTGTCGAGGTTTCCCCACCAAGAGTGAATGTGTGTGTGCATGTCTGCGTAGCGTCTGAGCCAGATTAATGCGTTTGTCTCGGACTGCGCAATAAGAGACACATGTGTCGCACAAATGCAGACATGCCTGCGTGTTTGTGTCAAGGCAGCCCATGCAGAAGCCACTAAAGTAATGCCTTCGACCTTGCGACTAAGAGTGGGTGTAACTTGCATGTGCTGTGCGAGCTTTTGCGCATGGTAGCCGATTCTGCGGTTTGTGTGTGTAATTATTGCTGTTCTGTTGTGATCACAGGTGTGTGTTCTGCAAGCGCATCAGATAGTTTACAATCTGCTGCCAAACACACACACACACACACACACACACACTAGAGTGGCACATCCAAAATTATGATAGACATCCATTTCGTAAAAATCAAGCACAAGTCGTGGGGACGAGAACTTATCTGTAGCTGTTTTTCTGCCCGTCACACCAGTAATCATTCTCCACCGTTTCATTCGGCAGTGTAATGAAAGCAATCCCATGATGCTTTGCTTCGGCAGAACTGAGATAATGAGGACACGCAAACACACAGGCGCTGCCACTTAATTTGGGAAAACCGTCTAGCGGGGGCCGCAACTAAACGATCAGTCTTGGTGATCTTTTCTAGCATGGCTTGTGCTCCCTCTGTGACTAGCGTACGTCAACCGCTAACGCGTCTGTCTGTTGATCTCTAATCACATCTCCACTGTCTCTTGATTATAGAGTAGATTATGAAGCTTTACAGTAATACGCATAGCAAGATAAAGCAATTAAATTTATTATCCGCAAAATGTCAGCACCAGTAATTCTCAGCATGAAGAACGGAGCAGTAAAGCAATGCAGGCGAAGCTTATTCTTATTTACACTTTAGAAAGTTTATTATACAACATGTAAATCGGTTTAAAACAGCAGCTAACACATTTTCAACACGGTACTGTGTTGATGCTAATACTGTATGTCAATAACAGAGACATTTTTGCACGATGGATCAAAGGCTATCAGTTAGTGTCTGTTCTCAGCATTTATAACAAAGATCTTACAAGAGTCTTAAGAACCAAATGGACTTTACAAACGTTGAAGAGAGATTGTCATATATATTAAAATGTCTTTAACAGCAGCTATAAAAGAGTGTCTGGTTGACCTAAGAGACTGCTAATCGATCAGTGAACATTAGAGGTGGCTAATCAATATTCCCAATGGACAATACCAAAAACAGGCGGCCAAAAACTAGCAACAGTCATACGGTTCACAGAAATATCATTTTGTGAGATGGAACAATGGCTTGTGATCAGATCTAGCTAATTTTATAACTGACATGTTCCAAGTTCCATTGTTGATGTTCCAATTAGATTCCATTTTAATTGGAACAATTGAAACCTAAGAGAACGGCAAGTAATTTTTGTCAAATCTGTTTATCCAAAATAAAATAAAAAACATCCAATGGCATTTTCCACAGACAATAAAGTCTTACGCCGTTAGCTTTCCCCCATAGCACCGAGACCTGCAGTGCTTTGACCAATCAGAGAGTCTGAACCAGCACAGGGAAGAGCAGGGATAAATGTTCGGCTCCGTTGATGGGAAGTCTGCGTGTGGTGTAATAGTGGATCACTTCAGGAATGGTCTGGAACGGAGGGCTGTTCTGACCCAGAACGTAGCGGCCGTCTTTGGACCGCGAGAACTTCATGTGCATGAAACCCTGACAGCTCCTGGAAACAAACACACCAAACGTCACGTTTCAGCTACGTCGAAAAACATTGATACGTTATTCCAAACTCGACTTTATGAAATGCTGAAATCTTTCTTGATAATGTGTCGGTTCCGAATTATTTTGGAGAAAATACCCTAACAAAAAGGTACCATAGTATTACCATGATGGAAATACATGATTGGTTTGGATGCTACCATGCTTCCACTGTACCTTCTTATAGGCACCTTGACGTGCTTGTATACAGTAAATCAAACTGTACTGTGCTTATCTATTTGGCAGATGCTTGTATTTAAAAATCTACATTTGTATCAGTACTGGAATCAAAACTGTATATTGCTATAATGTATCAAAAATGGCTCTAAAAATGAATACAGGAACGATAACAGTCGTAGCAAAAGAACCACAGATATAGTCAATCGTTTCATTGTTGCTTTGACGGCTTCAATATAAGCAATCTCTAGGTGTGGTTGTGAAATTTGTATGTGGGTCACGTTAAACAAAAGACGAAACATGATAAATAGGACGATGTGAGTCAGTGTAACGAAATATCGACACTTAAACACACCCCAGAGTGAAAACTTCCTCTTGAAGATGCCCAAATCCCAATTTCTGGAATTTCTAAGTAGTTGTGAGAACGTTTTTGTAATGTTTCCATTAAGTAACAAAAATGTTGAAAAGGTTATTTTGTAAGTCTTAGAAATGTTCAAAACATCCAGTTTTTTAGACATTGTATTAACGTTATTGCTTGGATATGACAACGTTATTTAAACTATTTTTAATTTAGTTTTATTATGTTTTATTTTGTTGTTTTTAAAACGTTCCACTAACTACTAAGTATAACATTTAGATGTATGATATATAACGTTCTATTAATTTGAACAGAAACATTCTATTATCGTTACTGCAAGAACGTTTCTTAATAACTGACTTAGTCAACTTAGCCAACGTTCTAAAAATGTTCCCAGTTCCCTAAAAATGTAGTTCATTCTTTCACAACGTCATTTTTTAGGTGATCTCATGCAGGAGAGCTGCACGTTCGAGCGGCGCATTAAAATTCAGGTCTTAGCGCGCTCGGGGAGCGTGTCATCTCCTGCGAGTTATTATCTTCCAGGTACGTGATGAACAGTGTCACTTATAGAAAGATTTGAGGCTTAAAATAAAGCGTTGTGAACGTCAATGCTGGCTCGTTCAAAGCTCTCGACGTCGAGCTATTGTCGCTTTGATTTCCATCAGACCTCCATTACGGTCTCTATCGTGACATCAGACAGTGGCAGCCTACATTTATATCAGACTCTGTTGTAGCATGTAACATATCACAGGTCAGACAGAATGTGTACGAGTATTAGAAGGTTGTACGAAGGCTTTGTTCACACTGCAAACAAAACAAAACTGATTTGTTTTCCAAATCCGAGCTTTGATTAGATCTGATGTTAGGGTGGCATGGAAACCAGTCTGAAACCAGTTTCCTGCAGAAGTTCCTCGAACAAACAGCTGTCTGTTATGCACACATGTTGCTTCACCATTCTAAACACATCTCCAGCATTTGGAAACATTTCCAAAAATTCAGAATTTTAGATTCAGATTCAAATCAAAAGTATGAACACGATTTGTAGTGGGTTTGCAAAAACCTACATAGCACACAACGAAATTAACGGCTAACTTTCAAAAAACATAAAACAAGGCCTGTCCCTTTTTTAAAAAGCGCACACATGTAAAAGGCGTGTACACGCGAAGGCGCGTGTGATTACTGAGCGTGTTCAGGTGTGAGAGGTCTCGCTTACATGTGCATGTGTCCTAATGCAGGTCATATTCACTGACGCTGCCTGGAGGAGTTTTGTATACTGGAGAGCTGTTCACCTGCCTGATTACAGCTCAGGGAGAATAAATGAGAACAACAGAGCCAGACGATAGTGAGGGGTGGAATCTGGATGAAGACCGGATCGTACCGGATCGAAAAGCACATCATCGTGCGAATGACGGTGGCGCGACAATCGACGAAAGCAAAAAACTGGTGCAAATAACAGCACAATAATAACAGAGATACATGCAACTTAAAGCAATTCGTTTAAATGAGGTAATGGGGACGAGGTTGGCGCACCTCATTTACCAGTAATGGAGATGATGGAGGAATAATCTGATGCGGAGGTGAGTGTGGTGATATACCTCAAAGAGAGAGAGTAGTCCGAGTGACTGGTCTGGCTGTTTCGCACCAGATAGCTGCACTCTTTACACAGGGTCAGCAGAGACTCCGCCTCCGAGCGCGACAGCGAGCCGTGATACCATCTGAAAGACAACGCGAGCATTATATATATTGTGACAACACGTTTTTAAGCAAGAGATTGATATACTATGTGGATGTAGTCTAATGTCCCAAACCCGAAGCTTCTGCTGTATTTATGTAAATTAAGCTGCAAAAATGGACCAATCAAAAGTCGTCATGGTTGTGACGTAAAAATGAGGCAAACAATGTAGTTTTGCCAAACTATAACGCAACATATTGGGGAAAAGTTGCGTGGTACTTGTAAAACTACATTATTTTGATAGTCTTTGTACTAGTGAAGAATGTTGTTAGTAGTCGCTACTTTTAGCTGCCTCTACACAAACACTAAAGACATTTCAGAGTGTGTGTGTGTGTGTGTGTGTGTGTGTGTGTGTGCGCACGTGACTGTGGGTACATCTGCTTTGTGTCACATTGCCTTTGAGACTACAGCTACAGTCTGAGGGAGGATGATGTATCAGGGGAATTCTGTACTCAGAACAGCTGAAAAATACCCCTCCATATGTCAAATATTCCAAGTATTAAACTAATACCACACTGGATAAAAGTCTCCCAGTGGCGTTATATACAGAGCACTATGAAACAGATGTCGTAAAGTCACTATAACTATTTAACTTTAAAAATAAACTCAATGCTTCAGCTGAACGGACGTGTCGTTTTGTTTCTGTGGCGTAAAATCATGAACAGTAAACAAATATGTTTACAGTGATGTACTGACATGTGTTCTCACTTATTGAATTAAAATATATCTTAGTTTATGTGTTTGCTCAACAAATTAATACTAGAACAGCATCTTGCAAAATATTGCAGTCATTCAGAGAGTATCTAAAAAGAGAGTTAGAGAGAGAGCGTTATCTCTCTCTCTCTCTCTCTCTCTCTCTCTGTGTTATAATCTCTAGTAGTTTGGGTGACAGGTTGAATGTACATTTGTTTCTCCAGAGGCAGGGTGGGGTCCACTCGCTCCCCGATCATGGAGTGAGGGTCGCTGGGCTTGTGGAGCGTCACGCTGCCTGTGGCTGGCAGAGGCCTGGAATATCTTGGACGCTGCGTGGGGGGAGAGGAATCCCACCCGGCAGCTTCAAACTGCACTGTGTGAAGAGAGTGAGAGACACAGAGACAGACAGAGAGAGAGAGATTTCTATGTAAGCAACAGTAAAGCGATTTTGAAACTAGCATAACGTGGACTAAAATCCAATTGAAACAACCAGATGTGACAAAACAATAAATGAAACCTAAATTGTAATTATGTTTTGCATGAATTATGATGCAGTTCAGGCCTATTTAAATGTTAAAAATCACAAAACTAAAACAATAACAACAAGACATGATGCGAGCTTGTAACGACTGTTATGCGCTCATCACATGCAACTGTGATGAGATCACAAGTGGGAGGAGTCTAATCCAGGACACAGAGACAAACCAAGTGTGAAAACAAAATAAAGGGAGGTCTGACAGAACCGCCCACATGTCCACATCAAACGCTGCTGTGATTCTAGTGAGGACACAAAGAGGAAAGCAAACAAGGTTTCTGGGAAAAGGATTCTCTTAGCGGAGCGATACAGTGACCGTTCGAGCTGAATCCGAGGAGCGACAAATATGAGGAGAGATGCAGGACACTGGAGGGGCAGCGGTGAGGAGAGGGGTCAAAGTTCACCTTGTTTGCCAAAGACAGGCTCCTCCTCCAGCTGTCCGACCGGAGGAGGCCAGGGCAGCTCGGTCCGATCTCTCCTATCTGTGTCAGTTTAGACAGAGCGCAAGTGATGGAAACAGAGAGAGAGAGAGAGAGAGAGAGAGAGGCACGCAGGAAATGCAGCAATGGGTGGAGTGAGAAAATACAATGAGAGAGCTGACTCAACATCCAAAGACCATCAATCCCATAATTCTCATCAACATACGCGCATGAGGTTTCATGTAAAACAACCATGTTAGGGATGGGCATGTAGTTTACTGCAATACTCAACAGATAAATCCCTCATGTACTGTATCTGTATCACTTTTTATTTATCTATTTATTATTAGTGGGTCCATTTATCTCTCTGCTGATTGGTTAATTATTAAAGCATGTTGCGCACTGATTCGCTCCATTCGTCTCGTGCATTACTGATGCCTGGCGTGACACAATGTCAAATCTGGATATGCAGAACAAATCAGAACCCAGCCCCTCACTAAACCTTCTCTAAACACGGCTAGCCCAGTAAATAATCCAGCTAATTCAACCACATGATTTACAAGTAATCCATCCTTATTCTCAATGCACCAAGTTAAATGACTAATCAGGTGACTAAACAGGCCTAAACTAACTTCCCAGAACCTACAAACCTCCAGTATTAATCATCCTTACTGGAAGTACAGCGAGGCTGCAGGAATTTTTTCAAGTACAATTTTAGATCTAATACCTTATAAAATAACCACAAGTAACAGAACCATTATGTTAATGAATATTTCTAAATACAAAAAAAGATCAGTACTAGAATATTAACATCACTATTTTAAATATTAAACTTAAAAGTGAACAAATAAAAATGCATTAC
This sequence comes from Botia almorhae, assembly GCA_036877575.1. Classification (NCBI taxonomy): domain Eukaryota; kingdom Metazoa; phylum Chordata; class Actinopteri; order Cypriniformes; family Botiidae; genus Botia; species Botia almorhae. Next base: position 13,442 of record JAZGTJ010010445.1, read on the forward strand.
AACATTAACAAGCATTAAAACATATTATAAAATATCATAACACATACACATTATAAAAATGAATCATGTTTGGACATGACTGCAAGGTCACAAACTAATTCGGTGCGACTATATATTCCAGATGCCTGTGTCTATACGTCTGAAGGCGTATCGACCTATAGAGAGATTTATGTGACTGTTTCTATGAATCCATAGACCAACAGGTTCGCAGCCCTCTACTTTTTCTTATGTGCAGTATTGTTATCTGTAATTCGCGGACACGATGAGAAAATAGCATTTATTCTTCGTTCATTCGCTGCATTTATCCTTTTTCCACTTCCTTGTCTGAGCTTTTTATCTTCTGTAAACCACTTACCATCCTCTCTCCTCTCTCGCTTCCATTTCTCCTCCTAACTGAGATAATCACACATCTCTTTCTCTCTCTTTCTTTCTCTCTCTCTCTCTCTCCCTCTCTCTCTCCCTCTCTCCCTCTCTCCCTCTCTCTCTCTCCTCAGTGTTTTTGTGAGACGGAAGAGACGGAAATTACTCAGGACGCGTCTTTTCATTACTGTCACAGAGAGAGAGAGAGAGAGAGAGTGAGAGAGGGAAATAAACTGATGGAGGAGCCATCCGCGTTTCCTTGGGCTTGCGTACAGCAACCTGACAGAGCAGGACATGCGAGCAAACATACATATTCTCTCTCTCTCTTTCTCTCTCTCTCACACACATTCTCTCGCTTGATCCATGTTCCCTTAGGAGGCCTTCCAGTCACACCAAAACATGACATAATTACAAAACATGTTTTTGGTGTCATTTATTGTCTTTTCAATTTTAAAAGAAAATATATTTGCCTCAGGAAAACATTGTACCTTGTTTTGGCTCTAAAACGACTTTCCTTTCTGGATGATGTCATCAGGCAGTTTTCGAACCCTCCCCTCCATCTGCCTATCATATTAGAGACCATTTTTCACGAACCAGTCAATTCAAGAGGCATACACACAAGTCCCGCCCTCATCTAATATCCTTCATCAATTAGGATTAGGTCACATTACGTTGACAAAAAAGGCTGTGACATCATTTTTGGGTCATTCTTATACCTTAGTTCCCATAAATAGTGTTGTAGCATTGTGAACGTTACACACAGTAACGTACAACAAACATTCGACCTTTTGATCTTCAAACACCATCTCATGAACAGAACCACAAACACATTTTTTGAGGGACAGCATGACAGACCACCGCACGCAAATACGGCCATTTGCGTGCTCTGCTGCTCTGACTCGGTGAAATGCGCGGGTGGCGTGCCGCTGAATGCATCGCTGCGGTTGATTAGCGAGGTAATGAGAGCAGAGCGGCTGGCGCGGTGTGTCGGCGGCCGCGCGGCTTAAGTGATTGTGGTAATTGAGAGGATACTGACAGCTTCACGATGGCCTAATTAAGACTCGCTGGACCGGGGCCAGATTCAGCATCACACACTTTTAACAACTGAAGCGAGACAAAAAAACGGTGCTGAGATGCAAATGGAATGACACCATCTGTTTGGATGGCATGTCACAACACAAGCTAAAGAGTTCGAGACACTGTTCTATGACGTTTCCATGAGCATACGTCTATCTAGCTACCCGTCTATCTATCCGTCTAGCTGTCTATCCGTCTGTCTACCTATCCACCTTTTCATTCATCCATCCTGCTAGGTAACACACTTTGTACACAATTGTTTCAAAGAGGCAGCCTGTTTAATAACTGTTTTTCTTTCTTACATACAATATTAGTTATTGTTTCTTGCACCCAGAACAGTCTTTGAACTGACTAAACAGGTTGTTTTTGCAACTGTACCTACTGCCTACACAGGCAGCCCCCTTGTAAGACGGCCTACTACCTTAAGCAGAACTGTGTGTGTCAGTTATAGGTATCAACTTTATAAAACATGAACAGCACGCAAAACAGTTCTGCTCACGAGAGCTCCAACAGTTACACTTTTAACATTTTGCTAACATAACAACATGACTCTATAGTCACCCTAAAAATACATCACACACAAATATAGGAAACATAACCCTTTATAGTGCGGTCTAAGTAGGCAGTAGGCAGTTGTAGAACCGTGCATTATGTTGCTTTAGTGGAGCGAACATTGTGTTCAAACTTTGTTTAAACATGCAAAATCATTTTTCAAGATATGCCCCTTTTGATTGGCTGTCGTTGCTCAGCTTTTTGTCCAATCACGGGTCACACTTCCACAATTCTAAGCTAATGATGCTTTATTGCCTCCTTTCATCTCTCTGTCCCCTTCAGCTCCCCCCTTTCTCACACCAGTTGTCTTTTTCACTTCATCTCTCCCTTGTGTGATAATCACCACTGCTGCAGAAGTGGGCAGGGGGTGAGAGGAGGGGGCTGCCGAATCAAAATGCCCCCCGCGCCCCTGTGATGGTTTATCAGCCCGAGTGTGTCAGCACTGCAGGAGGACAAACCTGTCAGAGCTCAAAGGGTGAGCAGGAGAAAAAGAGAGAGAGAGAGAGAGAGAGAGAGAGAGAGAGAGAGAGAGGGTGAATGAGTGTGGAACTGTAAGCATGTGAGTGATTGTGGCCCACAGCTCGCGAGCACAACCCCTCCTCACCGTTACCCGTCTCTCTCGAGCACCGCACACAGAAACACACACGCCGGCATTTTCCGCATAGCTATTCAGTTGTATGAACGATTAATTGTCTAATCGCATTTTAGTCAGTTCTAGAAAAATTAGCATCCACAATCACGGTTTATTAGACGCCATTGACACAGGAGAGCTAGACGTAGCACAACAAAATGGAGGGGTCTCCGTTTGTCCTTAAACTGCAATTCGTTACTATTTTTGGTTAAAAATAAACAAAAATCACTTAAGCAAGCTATCTCTTTACCTTACCCGGATTCGCAACGGTAAGTTTATAATGATGATTTATAATATGAGCTGTCAGGTCTGATTTCCAGAGAAATGTCAGTTTGGCTTCATTTGACTTCAACGCAGGTAAAAAAAAAACAAGTAAAGTAACTGTAAGAAAAGTATGTAAAGTAACCTGCAATTTTACATTTCAAACAGAGGTGGCGGTAGAGAGGTGAAAGTTACGGATTGAAGCACACAGCAAAATACAACACAACAGCCAAAGAAGTCAGCGTGCATGCATTTATATACAAGTGTATAATCTGAGCATAAAAAACCAACACACAATCTCGTGTTTGGCAGTTCTATGGACAGCACTGCAAATGCAGCTGTCTGCTGTTCTGACATCAGATCAGCAGTAACTACAGACCCCGTCTGCTTGCTTGCTTTCTCTCTCGCTCTCAGCTAAAAACACAGTACTTTTGTGGCTGTACGCTAGTGCGATTTCAATGGCGTGTATTGCTGTGCTAACCGCTAGTTTGGACTTAATAAATGGAAAATGTGCGTGTCAGTGGGTGAGATGATTTTATTCAGTGTCACCTTGACCCCCGGCTTAGAGATACAGCTCAATTAAATGGGCCTGGCACGCACCCTGCTTTCATGTACTGCCTGCATGTTGTTTTGTCCCTGCAGGAAATGCGCACAAGAGCCAGCCGCAACAGATTCAATGAGATCCGTTTGTGGTGTGTACTGTACGCCCTCCTCACTCCAAGAAAAAACTGCAAATTGTTAATAACAAACTAAAATAACCCAAGATTTTGAACGCGGCCAAAAATGAACTGGAGAATTCGTGCACGAACATTAAAATGCTCTGGTCTGACATCAGGAAATGATTCCAAAAGCTGGACTGAGTTCAGGCTACAGTTGGGAATCTTCCGTAGTTCATAATTGCCGTCCTAAGACGTGACTCTGTTTCCATCACACTGGCTTAGATCCAAGAAGTTCCAATATACTTGGGAAAGCTATCCGTGAGCGTTCCAGATTATATGAATGGCCCCAGTACTATGCGATTGGACTGAAAACATATTGAACCAATCACCTGATTCACCTGGTGTCATGTGACTCATCCTTCTATTCTAATAGAACTGTCTGCCACATAAGGGCAGGAAAATGTCATTTAAAGCTGCAATCGGTAACTTTATTCGGTTAAAAAAAGAACAACAATCAGTTAGTTATTATTAGAAGTTATTATTGCAATTTATGTGTCACGGCTCACTTTAAATGGCCATCAAGAGAGAAGCATGCGTTTTGCCACATAATGATACGGTATTTATTAACCCGCAGAAACTAACTGGCCTGTGCTATCCTGACCCCCTGCTTAAACCATTATACAGTCATCTAGAAAACTGATCTCAGATCAGACATTCCGAGAACAAGTGCCAGCAGCCGTTGGGACTTTTCCATGGAAATCTGCATTATGCAGCGTCAGGAAGGAGCTGGTCCGCTTACCTGCAAATGCTTTCGAGATGTGCTCCTTCTTCCACTCCCAGGGCTGGTCGTACTCGTCGGCCGGCCTCTCGTCCTCCTGTGGCAGCCGGCTCTCCCTGCCCTCATACGGGGTGTCGTAAAGCTGTACCTCATTTCCTCCCCAACCTCCTCCTTCACCATTTCTCCCCTGCAACTCTGCGCGATTCGTCAAACCCGTTACAGTCATTTACGTTGAACAATATTCATTCTGTTAGCAAATAAACTCCGGTTCCGTTTCAATCTGATGCCATTTTGCACATGCGGCAGCATTTGAACCCACATTCACAT
>JAZGTJ010010446.1:0-18085 GCA_036877575.1 Botia almorhae
TGACAAAAAAAAGCTCTTTTTTCTTACTGCACAGCTAACATTCACACAGCTACACAGATACATTCAGGGACCCTATAGCCCTCTTTTAATATCTGATCTCGTTTTGTTGTCGTTCAGTCTAACAGCAGTCTGTAAGTAAATTAGCTTTGCAGCCGATCTCGGCAAGACGAAACTCTGCTCTTAACTGGACTTGTAATGGGAGGAGTTTACCGAGGTATCGATTCCACTGAACCATATATATTTTGAATTACAATTGTAATACACTCGATATGTGGCACTCTGCAAATTCTACGATTTTCATTACATCTGACAATTTACCTTTACCTGCAGAGAGCATGTGCCCGTATTTTGTATAAATGTAATAACTGCTGATTGAGAGACTCGGCTGCCACATTAAAAAAAAAGTTACTTATCCCAAGTTGGGAAGTTTTACAACTTATTTTGCGAGACTTAAAAATAAGCCAGCAGTTTGACCTTTATATACTCGGGTAACTAACAAAAAGAATCGACTCAGAGGTGAAAGGACCCCTTATGGCTTTTAGCTCCATATGCTTTTAAATAAACAGCTGATACATCTATTGTTGTGGCTTTGGTCAGCTGCAAAAGAAATGAGGCTGATCATACAACCATATTCACTTACACCCAGATCCACCCGCGGGTTGTGTAAAACATTTAATCAATAAGTAAAAAAAGGCTACAAGTTACAGCCCTTTGACCCTGTGTAAGGGCATATAACTGCGTTAAATCACCATAGTAAAATCATCGTAATGCACAGCCATTGCAATCTATCCATCCATCTAGCCTAGCAACGTAGCAACTTGCCACAACGCTATAAAACGTGTGGTCGCACATGCACGTTTTTCACCTGTACTTTTACAATGACGTCAAAAACAGCTCAACCAATCAGATTTTAGAACAGTAACTCTGAATGCCAAATGAATGAATGGATTCAACAAACAAATAAATATGACATGTTAAGCACTCACCTGATTTGTAGAGAAGGGGCAGCACAGAGAAGAAAAGACAGACAGAAAGAGAGATATTAAAACGAATGGTAACACATTTCACACCTCAAGTGCTATAAAAGTGTCTTTACAGCAAAAAGACATTGTGTGTGTGTGCAAATCAACAGAGATAACAATAATTCTCAACAATAACATCTCTTATGGGTAAAAGTCTTATGGGTACATCTCTGACCAATCAGAAAACGTCAGGTATCACTCTCCTGATTTCACGTGCACAAATCAATATTATCACCTGCCCGGGCTCAGCTTGATTCAGTGTGCAGTGTGATGTGAGCTTCGTTTTGGTGAACTGGAAGAAAATCGGTCCAGGTTTGTGTGGGTTAAAATGTGAAGTCACCATAGAGTCACCTGCTAAATTATCATCTGGATTTGACTTCAGGTTGGAATGGAACGCTCTCTCTCCCTCTCTGTGTCTCCAATCCAGTGTTTTCTACAACTGGCTTGACCCACTGACCCATTTTAAAGCCTTTATATTTTTTAATAAATTCAGTAAATTAATTCAATGTGGCTTCCATCATTTTTTTTTTCTTTTCAAATGCATTTAAAAGTAATATCAACAACTGTCAATTACAATAATAATCTTACAGCTGATTGGCTGCTGTATTATATTCACCCCTTTTTATGGACCCTTATTTAAGAACCACTCCTCCTCTCCTCTTCTCATTTATTTGTGCCTTATCGTATGACACCCATCATTAAGCACGCCATGCCAAACCTAGTGGGCATCTGGTGGTAACATGATTAGCAGTGATCTCCTCCTGTGAGTGCTGAATGGTGACCTTGTGGCCTCCATCCATAAAGATCCTCCTCGCAAAAACCAGGAATAAAACATCAGACCTCAAACCTTCGCCATCTTTCAACCTCTGAACAGAAACACATGCATCTTTAACCGGTGGGAATACAGTAGCGCCGCGCTTAGCACGTGCGTGCACTTCCTGTGTGTGCTGAATGATGAACCTGCGGCTACCTCGCTAATGGGCGTTTTAATCCACAGCTTGAGCAATGAGTGTTTATGGGCTCCTGGAGAGCCCTTTTTACACATTAATATTTATCCACTGCTTTTAGGCGTTTTGTTCCTGTTTAGCATAAGCAGCCGAGCTTGAAATATATCACCTAAGAAACGTCCTCCGTCCTCAAATTCATTTTCCCCTCCACAGTCTGATTTCTGCACGTCTGCAGCTGGGTGACTAATGGTCATCGTTTCTGGGCAGAAGTGAGCAGTTCACCTTGAGTGGGCACCGAGTGTGTGGGTCCAGATCTGGTTTATTCCGCGCTGTTTATCTTCCCTTCTCCCCTTCCCACGCGCCGGACCCACACGGCCTTCATTTTCACCTGTTTTTCTTTCGTTTCAAAGCTGAAACTAACGAGGTCTGCTCTCTTTGAAAGACACAGTTCTGAGAGGCCTGCATGATAGAGCCTCGTCGCTTTGGACCAGGAATTCACAGGTATGCAAGTTTGCGGCACGTTGTGTATTTATTATGTTGTCTTTATTTTTAGAAACTGTAATATATTCAAGTATTCAAGCACCAAAGTATGACAGGATGTACTTTATTAGACTAACAGTCCCAACCCAAGAGCTTGTCTGCTGCGTATTCCCAATGTAGCACAGGCTTGAGTACCATATAACATGCACACAGGTCATTTATAATACTGATTTTAATAGGAAACAAATGTTACAATAAAACTAAAAAATAACTATTGCAACATGGTCACTGTAAAGTGTCACACTATTACACTGTTGAGACACTAAAGCGTACTCTGTATGCAGAGATAATTCATTCCCGGGCTACTTTGTATGTGGAGTAACACATGTTTCGTTTCCTGAGGAAGAACCAAGCCACCAACCAAAGTCACCTCTGAGTCACTATACATTTGATCTGCTCTATGAATAATCAAAGGTGCAAACGCCTTTGAACGCCATCTGAAATCCTGATACTTTCAGATGAACACAGAACTTTGCTTTCATGCTGTTTTTACCAAGCAAAGAACACGACACCCTTTTATCTCCGCCTTTATCTGTTCACCTTCTTTTTGGTTTCTCCAAGGCGACGGATGGACAAAAGCCTTCCTGCATATTATGTGAATCTTCATTAGCTCAAGATCTGCTTTACATTCAAACCATTATTTCCAAGCCTTCCTTCATAAATCATGTGGAAGATGAGGCAGATACTTAACAACGCGGCGTTCGCTCACACACCTTGTCCATCTGATTGGCCAAATGAAGGCAGAGTCTAGCAGATTTGCTTTGGGTCATAAAGCTCAGTATACAATGCCAATTAAGGCTGGAGTTACTCAGCGACAGAGAGAGAGAGAGAGAGAGAGTTTACAACCCTAATGAAGCAGGCATAAGAGGGGATGTTTGCCATCAGGAGCCTAATTACCTCTGCACACAGGTCTCCTTCATAAGTCATGCTCAGATTCATACCTGAATCTGTATGTCAGTATTTTAGTTCACCTCTATTGGCTGCTTTTGGTTAATTTGAATTTCCATGGTTTCGTATTTTTATGAATGTGGCTTCAGATGTGAGGTAAAAGTCAAGGCTGACTAACACTGAAGAACGCAATAAAGTTCAGCTGCTGGTTCTGATGGTGTGCACACATGGGTAATAAAAGAATTTGAAAGTTAAGTGATGTTTACATGTGTGTTTCTGCTCATCCTCTGACATAAATTTCAAACCCAATCGTCCTTATCTTAAAAAGAAGCTTGGGCAGAAACCAGCGGGTATCTGCACCTGAGAGAGTCTCGGGTCAGAGATTATTTTAAGAAGAGCAGAGGACCGTAGACAAAGACCTGCTCTGGCATCTATCTACAGCTCAAATTTTTGGAATTGACTGATCCCAGGTCAAGCCTGTTCAGGTGTGTGTGTGTGTTAGTAGCTCTAATATGAGAGGAGCTGACCACAAACTCCAAAATAAATATCAGAGTCCAGAAAACTAGAAAAGACCCCAAACTTTCCCCTGAAGCAGGACATCCTGGTCTAACTATTTTCGTCTGCAGGTAAAAAACACAATGTGCAAAACCCAATATCTACAAACATGTTGCCTCAGAGATTTATCTACCATTCATTACAGAAAAACTGTGAACACAAAAAGGCATATTAAACATATGCGCAGGTGTTCTGCACACTTTCTGGAATTTTGGGGCAAAGACTTTAGAACTGGTAAACACGGACTTTTGGAGCAAACATGACAAATTGTGCTAAACAGAGCTGGGAATACTACATACTTCTTAGCAGCTAAAAGCATTATCAGTTCCTGACCCAGATGGCACCCTAAGCCGTCACAGTCCTCCTGCAAGTGGACACTTTTCTTTCTTACAGTGTAGTGTAAGAAAAGGCTTTGTTCTTGCAGGTATCTCACACTTAAGAAGGTGTTGTGTGGTGCAGGCGTAAGGCAGCCTGTGTGGGCACATATATAGTTATTCTGATACATGTATGTACTAATAAGAGGAACATCACAAGACCACTACAAGGTTCTCTGTTCACCCATGCCTTTGAAGATCCACTTCACAGCTGATAATGAACCAACATTCCCCTCACCTCACCCTCACAAATGAGTAAAACGACATGCGACATGGATTTTGTTTGCCAAACGAAACTATCTTTATAGTCGTCCACACAAATGCCAGCATTGCTGTGTAGAAACAGACTCAAACAGACAAGCGGTCACACGGGTCGTCCTGCTAATTAGGATAGGCGCCAGCATTCAGGCGACATTCTGTGCAACCGCGCGTGCTATTTACACAAACAAAAGCAAAATGTTGCTTTTGAACTTTGTGGTTTGGACTTGTTAAAAAGGTGTCATTAAAGACGTGTCAACAGACAGCAGCTCCGCATGCGGATAGAAGCAGAGAGACACTGTGGTGAATTTGTGAGCGCTGAGAAAGGTCAGACTGGGGATTTTTTTGTTCACACATGGAGAGATGAGCCACAGCTGTAATCTCTGTGTGTCTTAAAATGAAGTTTATATCTGAGAGGGGATGAGGGAGAGAGACAGAGGGAATGACGGGCAGATACGGCGCATTGCTCTCCCCTGCACTTGCTTTTGTTTTGCTGTTATTGAGCCTGTGACAAGTGTGAACTGCTCCCTATCAGACGCTGTCAATCTCATGAGACGCCACTCGGCCACACAGCTAATACAAAAGGAAATGATATCAGCCAGCCTGCGAATCTATCTTTCTTTCGTCCTTTCTTCTCATTCTCATTTGTTCATTTTTTTCATCTACCGTTTGCTTGTTTGTTTTTTATTTCTTTGGTGATTTTTTTTTAATTCTGTTTAAAATTGTGTTTATGTGTTTCACTATTTCTTCTAATCATGTTTACAGTTTCTTTGTTTTTTTAATGTTTACACTTCTATGTTAGATCTGTTTGTTTATTCTCTTTTATGATGTCCTGTGTTTCTTTCTTTCTCTTTCTTTCTTCCATTAATTCTTTATTTTTCATTACAATACTCCTATACTCTTACAATACTCTACAATACCGTTTTGTTCAGTTGTTTCCCATCTCGCAAAATCAGAGGTAATTTAAGTGATGCCGGGCAAACCATTACCGTGGCCTAATTTAACACAATGCCTCCATTTGGGAAGTAAGGCCGGGTCTCACCAAGTTCTCCTGGAACCCGATACCTTACCCTAAAAAAGGTTAGACCATGTCAAAGCTATTGGGCTCCCAAATGAGGTCATTACAGGCAGGTCAGTGTGTGTAAGCATGTGTTCGCTATCTCTCCAAACACGCCACAGAAACAGTGTTATGGTACAACACACACCTTTCAGATTTCACTGGATCCTAGAGTATCTAGCACAGCAGTTGCTCTCATTGACACACAATCACATATATAATCAATAACCTTCAAACCGGGTTGTATACATATTGCTGACTGACCACGGTCATATGTAAACCAACTGAGTTTCAAAGCAGATAGTTTGAGATGTGTAACCTAGAACTGTGTAAACGTCCACAGCCGTGAGACACATGAATGAATCAGACCCCGTAACCAGACCCCGATTTAAAGCAATTAATCAGCACCGAATTTTAAATACGAATAATAAATATTAAATCTTCTGCAGATGGCGTTCTTCAATTCGCAAGATGCGCAATAAACACAATTACTGCGTGATTAATAACGAGCCATGTAGACTTTTGAATCGATCATATCATACATCGTGTCATTTAAGAATGACAAAGATCAAGAGGGGAGCAACGAAACGGACACGCTGCACACATAAAGTCTTTTTAAACAGCATCTGAAGATGTTTTCAGGGTTAGGAAAGATAGCAAAGTGCGTCTGAGGTTTATTTTTAACGGAATGTCTAATTGCCTTAGTTGTAGTGAATTAAAAACTCGCCATCCATTCTCAGTGCTCAGTGGAATGTGAACCAGTTAGCTTGGAGGCAACTGATAACTAGTGCTTTTGGGAAGATGTGCTGAAACTAAATATTTATTTCAGATGAGCAGACAGACGCTGGGAAATGTAGCAAATCATGACCATAAAGTACAAATAATAAATACTTTTGTACATGTACTATTTCATTGAATTCTTTTAATAAACGTACAGACATTTCTAATTAAATATATAGATAGCTTAGCAAGCAGTAGTGTGTGAGTCAATCACCTAATCTGCTTTAAGCTGATGTGGTATATTTGAAACAGCACAGCAAGACAATATGTATATTTCTGGCATGGATTTCACAGAATAGCTTCCTAATGTCAATCACGACTGACTTTCAGAACCGCAGAGCAACCTGTTCTTGGCGAGAGAGTACAATATCTGAAAAACAAACACACATAACTTTATTTTGCTTACCATCTCCAAAGCTTTTAGTAAATGGAAGATGGGAACAAGTTTTATTTTTCATTACGAGTAAGAAACAATAAATAAATACGTATATATATATATATATATATATATATTTCTCACAGATGATGCAAAAAGAAGAAAATAAAAGCAGGAAGACGACAGGTTTAGGTAGAAAGACTGTAAGCTACGAATTGTCTGTCATACTCAGGGAAGCTATAATGAATTTATAAATAACTAAAATTAAGACAAGATTTTAAAGAAATTACAGAACAGTCGACCCCAGAATGAATAAAGCAGGAAAAGAAAGTGCTTCAGTACGAGTTTGTAATGTCAGTCTGGTCCAGTGAAGTCTATTACTCTTAGAATGAAGATCATTTTCTGCCACACATGCCGTGGTTTCATTTCAAAGTTAATACACCTTTGCCAGACGTAGTCTCAACGTAGCGGTGGCAAGTAGTTATACTCACCTTCACAACTGTTTCAAACCAGAGGCTATCAGAAAACTTTACATATATAGAGAGAATATATAGATAGATATATACATAAAATAAATATAGATATATCGACTCTGAGATATGAGTGTTGTGCAGAGCTTAACTGATTATGGTAAAATCAATCAGGCCGGTCGCTTCACCTGCCTGCCAAGTGCGATATCAATCTGTCGATGAACAGGAGGGTGGATGAAGACGAGGCAGCAATGCATTGTGGGATGCGATAGATTGGCGAGTTCAGGCTCGATTGATTTGTCTGTATTTGTTTTTCTCTCTGAGTAACCAGACACATCAGTGTTTCTCGTTTCATCTGAGGCACATTACCTGAGTGCCGCGGGCCATTAACATGACAACGACGGTCAGGAAAAAGGCAGCCGGAGTTGATGGGGTTTACACACGGAACTCAGGTTTCTGAAAGTTACAGTGAAAGCAAATTAATTCAGCGGTGCACCATCGTCTGACAAGAGGGAGCTAATCAACCGAGTCAAGCGGTGTGGAGCGGGCAGAGACAGCAGGCAGAGACAGCCTGCGATACATACTGTGGTGCAAGAGCTCATCGCATTTTACAGCAGATTCAGGATTTTTGTGAGAATGCAGCACAGACTTTTTCCCAATGGACAGATATGTACACCATCAGACAGACAGACAGATAAATGGATGGACAGACGGATGTTCAGACAGACAGATAGATGGATGGATGGACAGCCAGACAGTTGCTACACTGTTGTCACATGATTTGAATACAAGTACTGCGAAAACTATTGAAGCAGGTCACATTTCATACATATATAAACTCCAAACAATATCCATCGTAGTAGTCCATACTACTACTCCATACTAGTAGTAGTAGTACGGTAAAATGTTCTTGTAAACATGATCAAAGCAACACCTCTGTGTCTCTTCATGACTAAAATCAGAGGCACACAAACAGTCACACATAAACATAACCCTTCTGTCTCCTCTACAAATCCATCATCCATCATCACTGTATGGGAATCGCTTTGCCAGCAGCTCCCCGTTTTGACTCGTTTTGGTTTGTTTTGACCCAAAACTGCAATAACAGTATTTATCTATCATAATTCTATTGCATTATTTAGTTATTTCCAAGAATACATGCATTAAGTTAGTAAACAAGCTGTGAAGCTGTGAGGGTTTAGATTAATTTATTTAGTTGTCAAAGTATTTTTTTTTTTCATTTTGGCTTTAATTATAAAAGCGATTATAAAAAATGCATTAGAACTGATTTGCATGTTTGCTTTTGCATGTAAGTGTTTTACCTGCCAATTATTTACTATACATTAACTGTACAGTTAACTTTTGGAATCATACACTTAAGAATTAATAAAGTTTAAAGATATCTGTCACAATGTTTTTCATTACAATCTGTTATGGGAAATATTAGCCAAAAAATGATACACTTTGACAACCCACTGAAAATAGTACACCATCTGGGCCTTTGGCATACTTTTTTTTCATCAAAAGCATAATTTGGGATGCAAGTATTCTAATTTCGCATACTTTTAAGGAAAGATAGGGGTCAGAGAACAAATACAACAAAGTCAAGAGGGTAAAACTTCAAGAACAAGATCTAGATTTTCAGGACCACGGACAGCTACAAACTGCTTTTCATGCACCTAAACTGCAACTGACCAATTAACATGGCATTCAGAGAAATACATGTAAGTGCATGGCTCAATTAAAGCATGAAATACAAATGCATAGTCAACAATCCCCATGCACTCTACAATCCCCAATGCATACTTGCATACTAAACTTTTGTTGATCCCCATGCATCATAATTGCCATAATTTGGAATGCCAGCATATTCCTCGTGATCGAGCACAGACACACTAATCTGAAGTTATCCTCTGAACATCAGCTGAGCCTGCGCTGTTCTGCAGCCAGGAAGTGACGTCCTCAAAAAAACACTGACTGGAGTGGTGCCAATTTTTACTGTACTACAGGATAGTTTATATCATCATCCTCGTTGACAGGATTAACAGTCAGGGTCAGCTGGCTACCAAGTTTTGGCAACTGCTGAAAGGCTAAAGGGTGAACATTAGTGACTGTTGAAAAACAATGGTGATTTGGGTTATTACCGTGACGTTTTTTAAAAACACAAATGCACTGATCAAGTCAACTAGTCATCCATTAAACTAAGTTTAGTTGTTTATACAGAACAACTTGTTTTTCAGTTTGTGTTTCCTCTGGGAATTCAACCCATGGCTTTCACAGCAGTATGCATGCCATGCGACCTATATAATAATTATTATTATTTAATTTTAACCAGTTTGTGTGTTCTCTGAGAATCAAACCCATAACCTTGTGTGTTGCCATGCTTTATTAGTTGAGCTACAGAAACACCAATCAATTATAAACGCATGTAGTTTTGTACCATCTCTACTCTCTCAAGGGGGGTCTGTCTCCCATGTCACTGATGAGATCTTGTGCGATACACAGTGTGTTTGTGGGTAACCGTCTGGTTTGCTCAGAGGCCAGCACACAGCTCTGAGGGGTAATAGAAAACAAGTGATTGCCACCAACTTCTCATGGGACACCCAGGCCAGCGCTTCAGATTTCTGAATCCCCCCCCCCCACATCCTTCACATCCTCCGTGTGTGTATGCTACATTCCTTCGGTTTTCAATGGAGTCAGCACATGCTGAGGTCGCGCGGCACGTGTCCCGCTGTGATTATTTACTCCTGACCAATTACCTGTGCTGACGGCTGGTTAGTAACATGACCTGACCCCTGAAGACATCTGACATGACCTGCTGACACAGTGAAACCACAGCGATTCTTCACTGATCGCAGATGTTTTTGATGGATGACCAACGCTGCTTACGCGCATTTATTTCAATGATACGTAAACACACTTTGAGAACTATTCCATTACTCCTGCTAAACTAATACAACAAATAACTCTTATACAATTAACTAACACAACAAATAACTCTATATGAGTGACAAAATCAGACTTGGGGGTTATAGGTTACTGAAAAAGCTGTTGATAAAAATGACAACACAACACAGCTCTCCTGAATCATTATAAGATGGGAAAATAAACAATAAACGGTGTCGCAGCAAACCTACAGATGTTGTTTTTCTTAAAGAAATTACAAATCGATTGCATTTATTTGCCATTCCAGCCACATTTAATCTGAATACAATGCAGATTCAATACTCAGATTTAATTATCAAGATAAAACAAAACAACTTACAAGCCACTTCTAATGCAACAATCCACCTCGAAATGCGCACAAGCACCTAATTAGAAACAGAAGCAGACAACAGTTACCCAAAACACAATTATTCTAAAGAGGAAACTTCAATATTTGCTGCAAACAAGTGATGCTAAACAACCATATCTAGGTCTCAGTACCTTTCTTAGGCACAAAGCTACATTCAGCTATATTTAGAAGCTGATACAAAATGTGTTCAATTCAATTCCACCCTCATTTTTACACTCTTCTCCATCACCCGGATTCCCAGCTTTGCTTTCATGTTTTATCCAGACATCCCTGAGAAACCTATTACTGGCCTTCCCTTAGACGCCTGCAGCAAACAATACTAGAACCCGTTCAGTTCAACTGATATGAATGCGAGTGAGCAAAGCTTCAAAAACACGGTCTTAACGTTTCAGCATAAGACTGCGAAGATCTGCGAAGGGTTCCCGGAAAGTGGCCAATCAGCATCCGCTTTGCAACGTGAGCTCGCAAGATCCTCTGTAGGACTTTTAACTATGTGGCTGTTTAACGAAGCTGCATGTAAAATAACGTCTTTTAGCATCTGCTTCTAAAGAGTGTTTATGAAATGGTGTCATTGGGGGCTTCATGTTGATGAGTACTTAGATGTTGCCAGATGTTTGCCCTAATTATAAATGCCTTAATACATTTAAATGATTTTGTGTTGTGTATGTATTTTATTAATGTGCACTGGGAAGGACAGGCCTACTGTTCCAAATGATTATTTATTTGTTGGTTTGTTTATGAAATGTAACATTAAAAAGAAAAGAAAAGAAAAAAAACAAGGTGCAACATGCTAATGTGCGCTAGTAATTGCTAACGAGATGGATTGGGACGTAAATGATTTGCCAGTAATGAGCATTCGTTCTTGAGTTTCATCATCTTGAACTCTCGCAAACAAAACCGTTCTTTCGCCTCGTCTCACTCTCACTGTTGTCTCTGTTTAATAATCAAACACTGCAATTGTAAAGGGCTTGCCAGGAGGTCCGTGGAGGGTGGCAAGAAATAAATAAAGAAAAATACAAATTGTGCCCGGACGAAAAAATAAACTTTAATGAATTCCCTCGTGCCCTCGCTCGGTGGTGCCTTTGAGCTGCGGTTACCGCCGCATTTGTTTGCTAATCTCTGCCAGCTAGCTTTCAGAGTTAGACGTGATGATAAATCATGCGCTCTGTTTATGTTCAGAGGCTCCTAATTCTACTGTTCTGCTAATGCTGCGTTTGACCCCCAATGATTCAACCACAACAACATTGGGCTCATTAGTCACAGATGCAGCACACCCCCTTCAACAACCAAATGTAAGAGGACGCTGAATAAATCACTCCAAAATGAAATGTTTTTGAAGCGACCGGAGGCTGATGGGCTTGTGTTTGGATAAAGGTCATATTTATTAACACGATCATTACACTCCGCGTGCTACCAAGAGTGAGTTACTCATCCCGCTTTGAGCGAGAGGGTTGAATTCTGTGATGAATTTTCATGAAATAAATAAAGAAAAACAAAAAATCATGCTTCAATTCCCAGTTGGGTTTTTTTCTTTAATAGCGCTAATGAAGCTAACACAGTAATTAATGCAATCAGGCACACAGGCTTTAAGCTTGCCCCTCCCTGCCACTTTGAACAGTAGCACACAGTGGAAACTTATTCTAACATGAACGAGTGGAGATGGGATTCCGTCATGGTATTGGGTACTTGAGGACAGAGACCATTGCAGAGCCCCATGATACTGCACCAGGTGGCTGCCAAATGATGTCTCATGCACTCGTGACTCTAAGCACTGTGGGGACCGTCAGGATGGACAGCACAGATCCTTCTAGCCATCTTGAGAAATGAATTTAAAAGAGCAGTTCATCCAGGACAAACAAATAAAAGAAAAATCGGTTATCTGTGTTAGTGAAGAACCTCATGTCATTACAAATCCATACGACTTTTATTCCTCAGTTGAACACATGAGAGTTTTTAAAGAACATTGTTGCTGTTTTATTTTTTTGCAGTGAATAAAAGTGAATGACAGTGAATGGGGACTGAGGGGGGCAGTCACTAGCTCCCCTCATCTTCTGTGTTCCATTGAAGTCAGTCAGTTACATGAGTTTGAAACTGCACGATGAGGGTGAACTGACAACATTTTTATTTTTGGGTGGACCATCTCTAAAAAGCGTTGCTTTAATGAATGATTACTGTGGCTCATCTATCTAAAATTCAACCGTGATGGGTGTTTTTTCACTTATTTTCAACATTGGGATCATAATACAAATGTTAAAACCATGTAAATAGCAGGAGTGCGTGAGATTCATTTAGATGGACTTAATTGTTTACAGTGAAAGCGATATGCTTTCACTAAGTGTCCTAAAATAAAATGATTTCATTTCCAAAATCCCATTCATATAATAACTTGAATTGGAATTATCTCCAGAACTGTTGTCTAAAACTAATCTTATATCAAATCCAATTAAAAAATCAAATTAAAATAAAAAAAATCAATTTGACAACAATGGCATCATAGATTGGACGACTGCAGCTAATTTTTCATGTTGTTCTGCTAATTCAAATGCACATTGTAGAGCAAAAAAAAAAAACTGATGGGCTCTTTTAACTGTAAGGCGGGGACTTCGTTACAACTCCTATATTTAGCACTGTGGTTTTGCCCATTCATTTCTCTACAGGAGGTCCCCCTCTCTGTCTGTGTGGGACAATAAAATACACACACTTCAGTTCTTGCGACTCTATTGCATTTTCCTCCTTCGGCAGCAGGTACCGTCAATGGTTGAGTCTAGTTATGGAGTGCCAGAAGGAATGTGATGCAAAAACGTAAAAATAACAGTGGGGAAAAAAACAAAAATTCTGGGACACATTTTATGTTTATTTTCTTTGGCATCTGCGTTCTACTGTCTTCCAACGTTTCTATTTAAACAAAGGTACAAACAACATCTGCCTTGAATTCGGCCGACAGACAGACAGACAGGCAGAAAACATAATTTATGGATTTTTGTTTTTGCAGGATACCGTGCACTTATACAAAAAAAGAACACAATCAAAAAGAGGCTCAATTTGTATGTCACGTTGTATTTGGAACGTTCAGGTTGACAGGTGCTACCTGACAGGCTTGATGATAAGTGACATTAATACCTTCAGACATCACTAAGCTGCAAAGGCCTCGTTCTGTTTAGACACCACGGATGTCTTTAACCCCCTGCATTGTCACACACAGTGAATGTGACATAAAACACACAGACAATTAAACAGCGCAGCGGAGTGCCATCGATCGGTCACTGTAGAAGTTCTTTGGATTCATTAGTGCTTCTTAAAAGACAATTACCCCCGCAGTAGCCCTCCTATGGCCATGATTAAGTAAACGGTCATGATCCCTTTACGATCATAGAGTGAGTCTGAGAACCAAGAGCATGGATGTTTTAATGCTATTTCTATTTACTTTGCACTCCTACACAATATGTTTACCAGCAAACGAAGGGATGTCATTATAAAGAGTTTCTTTGTATTTCATACATGAACAATTTGATAATTATTATAATATTCACAAGTCCTGTACGCGGGGTTCACTGCATCCTACACACTTTTCAATACATTTCTCATTCACTTTTGAACTTTGTCCATTTGGCTGGTCTGATAGTATCACATCATACAGCATCGCTTATAAACACACAGTAAATAAAACCTAGAACTTACTACTGTATACTTTCATATATATTATCTGTTGAGCTTTAAGTGCTGAGTTTGAAATAAGCTGGTGCAAAAAGTCTTAAGCTCTTTCCACAGCAGAATAATGTACAGGTGGTACTGCAATGGTGTGTTATGAATGATGGATTAATTTCCTAATTGGTTGTGAACTGCATCCATTGACACTTGTTTCCTTTGCCATTTGCCATTTAAGATGGCTGAAGACCCCATGATGTTCACATCACAGGTCACAAACAGGTGACCAGAACACACTCTACCAGGTAGAGCACCATGACCCATAATGCCGTGCTTTTATGGCCTTTCAGAGCCACATTAGATTTCAGTTTATGTCTTCACATCCGAGGAAAACCTTTCAGAATAATCTTGCTTCCAATGGTGTTCTGCCAGCTACTCCATGGGCTCAGAGAAGAATGCCATATAAATTGTAAAAACAATGTGACAGTGAGCATTAGGGCATAAGAGAAGCTCAAGACAGAAGGGGATAAGTGGAAGGGAATCTATTCATTTTTAAGGCGTTTTAACTTCTGCACGCAAACAATCGAAAGGAAGGAGGGAAACGTACCGTGTGCCAACCGAGGGCAATTTATCGCAGACTTTTTATTCTGTGCATACCTGTCGAACAGCCGGGGATGACATTAATATTTATAGAAACCAAAGACCAGGGTGGATTTATCGTACTTTTAAAATCCATTTTTCTCACTTAATGCCCTTATCAGACTTTTTCCCCCCTCGTTCTTTATTTCACAAGCATTTATGTCAGTTGCTCACCGCTGTGCTGAACTGAGAGGTTTGGAGGCTGGTAGCTGGACGAGGTGCACAAACAGGTGCACAAACAGATGCCCTTCTTTCTGTTATTAAACATTTTAAAAAGTCTTCTTTGCAGGGTAGCAGGTCAATTTCAGGTCAAGTTTGCAATTATTAGTCTTAGCACAGTGGGTTTGCAACCCCTAGGGGGCTCACTGCAGTACTGCAGGGGTCCATAATTTACTGCTTGATCTTTTGCTTGACTGCTTTTCTCTCTTGATCATCTGTTTTTTGGAAAAAAAAGCTCAGAAGTTCAAACTTAATTGTCAAATCTGTAAAATGTTGTAAGAAAAAAATTACAACATTAAAATACATTAATATTGACTATTTTAATGGCTTGGTAATTTCTGCTTCATCTCTCTGTATCCACCAAGATGTCCACAGATCTCCCTGACAGCTGCTTCATAAAGCGTAAAAGAGTGTTATTGAATGTCATACAGTGAAATCCTATTCCTGCTTTACTGACATCTCCAAAAAAAACCCACATCTGAACTCAGATTAGATTCTTAAGAGCATAACTGACTCTGTGACTGACAAACAAGCGAACTTTGGCATCCTATGAATGTAACAGGGTTCATTTGTGTGCTTAATACTTGTTGATATCTGCAAAGGCTGTATTCATCCTGTGAATGATATTAAAAGATTACATATATTTGTGCTTAGGCTTGAATGTGTGTTTATATATCAGTATCTGGCCTGATTTGAGTTTTATATCTATCTCTCTCTCACTCTTTCTGTCTCTCCATATTTCTCAAATGTGTTGGATGCTCACAATACGTCACTGTGTATTTAATGGGCCACACGGCTGCTCTTCATGATTTTAGATGTATTCAGATATGCAAGAAGAGGTCACAATCATAAAACCACACAGTGCAGTCTGCATGGCAGTTGGCAGTTTTGATGTACTTTGTCATACAGGCAGGCAAGCTACACAGTGCAAAAAGATAATTGACTTACTACAGTCAGTAGCATGACAATAAAACATGCTTCACCAGGAGACATGATTACCAGACCTTCCCTGACTCCTGTCACATTCCTCAACCGCTCGTGCGGTGTGTATGTATTGCCTGTGAAACTCTTTAAAATATTCATAGGCACTATTAATAGTGTGTTTGTCTAAAGTGTGCTCTCTATCAGAGCCTGGACAGATGTCTCACTCATTAGATAACAATCTAATTATCCTCAGGTCTAAATATACTCTCACTCCTAGAGAATCCTTAACGCTGTGTTGTAGGTTTATGCAAAACAACACCATTAGCCTGTAATTAAAAATATTATGTCGGTGTGTCTGATTCTGCATGCACTTTAATGAAGCTGTTTACGGGATCGGCTATTAAAAGCTCCCAAACTGGGGCCCCGGGCCCCCACAGTTCCCACTGGGCTTAGTGGCGGCTTTCTAATTTCCAGTCGCAGTTTAACTAAGACTGGAGTCCAAAGAGCACATAAAGACCCCAGCTGCTAACAAGATGCCTCCCTCGCCTGTTTAATTACACATCTAACACACAATTAATGAGATCAATATATAGTGGGAGGGGGTGAAAACTGCCACTAGGTAGGGAGGAAGGGAGAGAGATAAAGAAAGAATGAAATGACACGTGTTTGCCCATTGAGTCGCCTAAAAATCTCAGACTCAACACAAATGACTTGATGCGCACGGCACAAGTAAGAGACAACCAAATCATGTTTTTGATACAAAAAACTGTGAGGACAAAAATTGTATCAACACTTTTTGTAAAACACAAGTTTAAGGGCAACGATTGATCGCAAAACTAGCTTGACCAAACATATTTACGAAGCTACAGGCATTAAAACTGACACAATATTTATTATACAGCCCAATTTTTTATAAATAAAATCTGTGAATAATCAATATATCGCTGTGTGTTCTGTGTGAACTGCATTAGTGAAGTGCTCTGTGCGATTGAACATGATCTGAACAGCATTCCTCAAGATGGCCTTTATTTAATACTGAAGTGTAATTGAATTTGGGGGCACTTAACATGGCAGCTTTGACCAAAAGGAATTAGATGACTGTAGATTTATCAGGGGTGTGTGGAGAAACGGTGATAAGGCTGACAGGCTGTAATGTTGTCATGGCAGACTGCAGCCATGACGGCAGACTGCAGCTTCAGTGTGTTTGTACGTGTGCGTGTGAAAAAAAATGTGTTACATTAGTCAATGTCACACAGTGACAGGAGTATTCGCCTGTGCCTGCTTGACTCCCTGTATATGGAAACACACATACACACACACACAAACACACAGATAAAACGTTACTATTAAACACCAATCTGGCCCCAGGCCTGTGGGACATCCTGTTCAATGAAAAAGGGGGAAATTATCTCTTATAACCTAGTGAGCTGCCTACAAAGGCAGCATTATAAAGCACAGTAAGCATGTTCCCGACACAAATGCGTTTCCAAATGAGAGGCACTTTAATAATGTTGTCTCAAAAAGAAACTTCTTCTTTTTGACTAACTTCTAAGGCTGCCTCACATGTATCTGCCTTCTATGTATTGCCTCACATGGTCAAGGCAATCCTACGATGCATTGTAATGGACAGCTGCTGCTGTTTTTTATATAAGACAGCTGCCTATTTAGGGCAGTGGATGGCAAGATTCATTCTTTTTCATACACAAACTATAGCACACATTGTGTTATAACAAATAGCACAAAAGCACTAGAGTTTTTTTGACATTAAGATTTTGCAGTGCTCTATTAAAATTGAAACACACACACACACACACACACACCTACTTACTGCAGCAGCATCCACTGGTTTCATAATGTGTCCTTTCTCTCTGCATCAAACGCTCTCTGATGCTGCCCCGCTATATTCAACTTTTTAAAAACTAGGTCACATTCAAAAATAAAGCAAAAGAAGAGGAAGACACTTTATCTGATCCTATAAGCTATAATCTTATCTAACCAAGCATGAAAAATGCTTATCCTCGCATCCCCCCAGTATTATGTGCAGGGACGGCTTGATTACGCCATTAATCATGTACAGAGAGAAAAGTAAGAAATGT
>JAZGTJ010010447.1:1808-18085 GCA_036877575.1 Botia almorhae
ATTTCTATCTTATGAGATTTTCATTCATCTTGGAGAAGGAAGGACAAGACAAATCACAGCAGAGGCGACATTAATTTTTTTAGAACCAAAACAGCTAAGTAGGGTTCATTAAATAGATGATCCATCCGTGGCTGTTTTGCAAAGTATGTACGCCTTTGTACCAAAATAAAATTACACCATCTTACTAATCATTGGTCAGAGGAAGGGGTTACTTTCAAATGAATGTTGCAAGTTCTCCTTGTTTCTTTTCATTTTGTGTAATTATTTGGCTGTGTGTGTGTGTGTTTACACAGCATGAAGGCTTGCAGTAAACACAGACCCTCAGGCTCTGCTGGCTAATAAACACCTCTCCACAGAAGATAAACTTATAGTGTATGGTACACTGTGCCTGTTCTGCATTCTGCACAGTCTCTGTTGCTTTCTGTCTGTTCAGTGGCCCACAGACTCCCACCACAGCACATGCACAACATGTGGTCCATCCAAACCCAGATTAACATCAGCAGGGTAAAAGTTTTAAAAGAACCCTTGTGTGATTTCCTAATACACAAACCATTGGGATTATATAAAGGGTGGTTTAATGTGAAAGATAGCACAGCATATTATGGAAGTAATTTATACAAGTATAATGGTATACATGGTATTCCCATGGTATTTTAATGGATTTTTTTAAACACTTTTGAGTATCAATGTAATGGTATATAAATATGGTAATCATTGAGTACTGTGATACACATAAAGGTACCATTATTGTCCATCTTATATATCACTGTATATATTTTAGCAGTCAGAGCTTTTTAAGAGCTGAGTAGAAACTGTATGTTGTTTTCTAAGAAATTTGGCAGGCAAGTCTTCTTGCCTTATTAAGATCTGACCTTGACTTCACTTGAGGTTTCCATACCATTGAAGACAAGCATGAAAGCTGCTCTCTGCAAATTAAATTGGAATCTATATATGCTGAAATGGTTTATTATTTTTCAGAGATGTGTGTGTGTGCTTGTGCCTGTATTCACAGTAATTATTCTTTAACAGCTTTAACAGCTAACAGTCTTGAAGTCTATTGAAAGGTCTTAGCTGACGGCTCATTTGTTTAAAATGAGACACCATGTCATAGATAACACCAAAACACAACAAGATGAGGAAGCCTGTTTAAACAAAGTATATACTTGAATGACAACAAAAACGGTCCTGTTGTTTTTATAGCAGTTAGGAAGGATTAACACAAATATGTTTTGTCTTATTTCTGTTTTCTCGTTGTTAAATATCAATCAAAGATCATACCTGTTATACATTTATGCTAGTAATATGTTATAATTAATACATTTTGACCATACCATATTTATGAAAGTCTGGCACACATTTTTTATAGAAATACTTCTTTATATTACAAAACAGTTTTTAGGATACAAAAGGTTCTGCATAAAATAAATTATTGTATACCACATATTAAATAAATAGAATTTAAAAAGTAGATCAAAATACATAGGAAAAAGTAACATCTGACTAAAGGAAGGATAATGAAAGGGGTATGATGCGACTTTAAAAAAAATGAGAGAAGGAAGTGAGGAAGATGAGAATAGATAGATCTGAAGAGAGCAAAGAAGAAAATGTAAGTTGGGTAAGGGTAGAGTGGGAGTCTCAGACTGATCAGATTGGCACTTTGTAATGATGGCAATTTATTTCAATTAAACCGGTCCATTATTGTTATAAAATCGTTAGCATGGCGTCTGGGCGATTAACACGCTATGTGAGGAATCATGTGGACCAAGACAAATTAAACATTTCCTCAATTCCTGTTCACGGCCCCTCCTTCCCCCAAACTAATAACCTTTTAATCATCCGTGAGTCTCCCCCATTAGCTTCATTTGTTTACATGTAACTCATAATAACACATTCCCTTAAATCCCCTTATAATACAATACAGTTACTGTGCCATTTTTTAATTTCAATAAATGTTCCAAATGGATTTTTGAAACCATAGCATTCTTCATCATTAAAATCTTGCCTATAAAACATACAGAAATGTGTTAATAGTTCTGAGTTTGTTTCCTGCAATGCCTGAAGTAAGACAACGTTCCTGTCTGTTTGGCTCGTGTGATGTCTGCTTCAATAATGATTTGATTCATGAATACGGCTCAAAATGTGCTACAGGACGTCAAAGTGTGTCCTGTATACAGCTCTCCAGTTTTCCCCTGCCTTACTTTTATTATGTCTGCTTGGCACATATATCTCTTGCTTTGACAGAGGGGTGAATAGAAAAAGAGGGAGGAAAAGGCAAAAAAGTGTGGCGCGACAGTTTATACCATGCAATTTTAATGCAGCTGCGAGCTCAATTTAATATTGGAACATCCATTTCACGAAATCTCTTAAAATGAGACTTTTTGAACAGGGCATTATTATATGTGCTCTGCTATTATAACTCCAATGCATGTCTGCATTAGGAAAAGCAGGCAATAGCTTTTCCTGCAACATGCAAAAATACAATGCTTTTAATTCATTTAAACTTGCATTTGTTTATGTAATACCTTAATGTCTCATTCTTTCACAGGCCTCTTCTATTAAAAATGTAATCTGTCTGTTGCATTCACACAGTAAACATGGACTTTTCACTAAAAGTAGATGTTTAGGGTTAAATAAGGAGTGTTTGAAACTCTATGAAGTTTCCTTGAGCTTTTTTGGCAAACATTTTACTTAGGCCCCGCCCACCCTCCTAATACCCAACATTACTGTCTCAGCTAACGACAGTGACTCCATTTTGATTACTGCAGCAGTTTCCAGAGGTGACAGATTACAGTATTTATAAAAGACATCAACACTGCTGTACTTATATATAAACAAATATATAAAAGCAAATATAAACCAAATTTAGGTGGAAAAAACATGCTCTTGAGGAGTGTTTCAGTCTGCTGGGGGCGACCAGCTGACCGTTTGATGGGTTTTAATTCAGTGCCAGGCACTATTTAAAAGCCTCTGTGCTCTGGGGATTAGCTGTGACATGATAACTCACCACTTCAAAATAACCAAGAGAGTGTAAAGAAACCCGGCGCTGTTTGTCGAGGCCTGTTCTGTCAGATGAGAGGTGAAAGGTCAGGTGAAAGTTTACTGCTGCAGAAAGTGCAGAAATGTTCAATGTCATTTTATGACGTCCCAGGTTATGTTGTGTAATGTCATACAAGGTAAGCTAAATGTTTTCCGTCAGAAGGGGGATTTTAGAAGAAAATTCTAAAAAGTGTGGCGTGCATTTGTATTCAGCCCCCCTGTACTCTGATACCTCTGACATGGTAGTGGCAGCATCATGCTGTGGGGATGCTTTTCTTCAGCAGGAACAGGGAAGCTGGTCAGAGTTGATGGGAAGATGGATGGAGCTAAATACAGGGCAATCATGGAAGAAAACCTGTTGGAGACTGGAAAAGACTTGAGACTGGGAAGGAGATTCACCTTCCAGCAAGACAATGACCCTAAACATACAGCCAGAGCTATAATGGAATGGTTTGGATCAAAGAATATTGTTAGAGTCGCCCAGTCAAAGTCCAGACCTAAATCCCATTGAGCATCTGTGGCAAGACTTGAAAATTGCTGTTCACAGACGCTCCTCATCCAATCTGGCTGAGCTTGAGCTATTTTGCAAAGAATGGGCAAAAAATTCAGTCTCTAGATGTGCAAAGCTGGTAGAGACATACCCCAAAAGACTTGCAGCTGTAATTGCAGTGAAAGGTGGCTCTACAAAGCATTGACGCAGGGGGGCTGAATACAAATGCACACCACATTTTTTTTCGATTTTTATTTGCTTAAAATTTTAAAAACCATGTATCGTTTTCCTTCCATTTCACAATTATGTGCTACTTTGTGTTGGTCTATTACATAAAATCTCAATAAAAAAAAATCTCAAATTTAAGTTTGTGGTTATAATGTGACAAAATGTGGAAAAGTTCAAGAGGTATGAATACTTTTGCAAGTCACTATATGTGTACGACCAGATGATCCTTGTTAAACCCAAAGCAATTTAAGAATGTATCAAAGAGCATCTTGTGTGCTTCAGTGGATATTGTAAAAAGAAGTTAGCATAGTCAATGTTACAAATTTCCTTATTTGAAAAAAGTGCAAAATTGTAAATATTAAAAATCATAAAACTCTTGTTTATTTCCAGGTTATTTCGAGTTTGAATCACACATTTTCAATGTGGTCTCAGACTTCTGGACCCCACTGTCAATCACCACCCTATAATTTAATGGTGAGGAACGTTTTGTTCTTTCCAGAAGAGAACTGCAAGGCAAATACAAGTTAAACAGTTATATGGAAATGTTATGGCAACAAACAAATGGAAACTAAACAAACAAATAAAACTCTCTCATTTGCTCTGCCCTCAACGCATGAGTCACTCTTCGTATGCCTTGTCAATTCTAAGAACAGCAACACTTTATAGCAGCTTTAGCAAAGACACCAACAGGCAGAGTATATGAGACAGAGTACGTAAGACCTGAGGGAAGGAGAGAATGTCTGAGCAGGAACACAAGAGAAATGGACAGAGAAAGACATACAATTAAGAGTTACAGTTAAAACTGTGCAGTGTTGACACAGGTAGCAAAATACAAGTGAGTTGAATTGTATTTTGTGTGTGTACAGGCTGATATATAAGATTACAGTGTGGGAATGTGAGCCTGTCAGAGAAGGAGATTTATTGAATAAATATTTAAATGCTTATCTCTCTCTCTCATGTACTAGAACGGAAAGAAGTTTAACGTCACTATAAAAAGTTGTTAACTGAGGTGTAATGATCTGTGTATTTATATTTATTTAAATAGGGACAGCCCTCCTGCACAGATGCATTCTGGGAGATATAAAACCATACAGGAGTTTCAGGTCTGCATGGGGACATGGCCTTTTTTTAGAACTTTTCTCTCAGGCTGTCTCTCCGGCCCAGTCTTTTTGCGCAGATTGAGCGTTTATGTGGCTTCTTCATGTCTTCAGGCAGTTCTCCATAATGTGATTGAGCTCAAGGCAGTATTCATAGCAGAACAGCTGAATCACCACAAACTCTGTGGACTAACTTTGATTTATTCCTTTAGGAGTTTTAGTACTTTGAAGGTTTTCGGGTGCTCGTGGAATATTAAGAACATTTATTGGTGCATCTGTGGGTGGTTCACCCTGAATTCTGTTTGCTTTTCATCATAAAAAACTGTATATATAACATGCAAACTAGGACACAAGCAATATGTAATTTCCCCAAACTCCCAAAGTTATAGTAGTTTATTGAAGGCCCAAACAACAGGTTTTGAGCAATAAACGATTTGTTACCAGGATGCAAACATTTGGTTTTACCATGGGGTAATGTGTGTTTTTAGGCTAAACCATTGTAAAGCCTAAAAACACAGTGTCCCAGTAAAATCACATGGCCTCTTGTAGCTGAACACTTTTTAGAAATGTATTTTCTCCATCCAAAGTTACAGTCTACACTAATCATTTGACAAAATACTGTTAAAATACATTTGAATGTCTAATCTAAGTTTTAGCATTTTTTCATAAACATTATAGATAAACACATCATAAACAAATCCATGGTCTCATCTGACGACAACACAAATATCTCACAAACTTCCCCATAGTCATTTGAGCTAGTAAGAAAATGCTTTCAGAGAGATAGTAGAGATTTTTTGCAGTAGAGATTTTCTCTGTGTGGGTAAGATGGCCATTTATCCTACATTTGGATAAGTTTCAGTTCCAATTGACAGGAATTTTAGTCAACAGATTTCACATCTAAACATTACTGGTGTTTGTCGCAGTAGCTTAGCAGGTATATTAAATATTTAGACCAAGTCTCATCTGTCATCTTATGCTTTGACAAATGAGACAAAACAAAAACAAAATTGAGGGAGGCAGAGGCCATTGAGGTGGGGCCACAATGACACTTTAATGCCAGGGTGTTCAGCAAATGAATGATCAAACGCTTTCCAAAAATGTAATTTATTGCACTTTTTCAGTCTCTGAGAAGCATTTAAGACACTATGAAATGGTTTTACCTGCACATTTGTTGACGTATTTCCGGTTGCAACAATTGAGGAATGTATTGTAGGGCTTGTCCCTTGTTTTTAAATAGCCAACAGTCTTTTGTTTACATTACAAAGCCCAGCAAAACCACAATTCACAACCAATTGATGATTATAAAAGGAAATAAAGTATGAGCGAACACATGATTTAAAAAGAACAAATAAAACGCCTATTTATTTAACTTCTTTAACAAAGCCCAAATTTAAAACTTTCTACTAATAGTATGACCAGTGGCCAATTATATGTAGGTAAGCTACAAATGTCGTATACGTTGTGCAACTGGTGTGAGTTGAATATCATCTGCAAAAGTCTGTTTGTACACATACCAGGCTGTTTTGTAAAAAAATAACAGTGTATTGGAAGAAAGTCATACAACTTCCCCTTTTATTGAGACTTGTGTTTGCTTGTGTGTTTCTATGTCATTGCACAGTTTGTTTATATAGTCTATGCAGTGGGGTGCAGACTTTTCTTGCTGTGCTCTGCTTGATTTCATTGCTGTCTTGGTTGGTTGTCTTGCAGTTGCTTTAAGCCCTTTTGCACTATGTGAAGAGGCTTGAAAAGGAGTTTGTGTTAGAGGCACAAAAACGACAGGCAGGGTAAATGCTTTAACACAAAACCACAAGAGCACTCTCTCTTTCTCTCTCTCTCTGTGTCACTCTCTCTCTCACTTACTCGTTCTCTCTGAACTCGTTTGGTAGGTTCTTGCATGCCTTTTTACTGACTGTATGAAACTGCGCAGAATTATAATTAATTAGTGGTTGGAAAAAAATAGCGACTGGTTGGCTCAAACTAAATTATATAGTAGGCTTCCAGAGAGAGGGCCAGTGAGAGAGAGGGTGACCTGCCACAACAGAAAAAAACAGACACCTCATATACAGTATATATACATATATACATATACATACACACACACACACACACACACACACATATATATATATATACACTCAAACACTCGCACATATACCTATATAAAACTACATTTAGGTTTCTCCACACAAGAAACCTACACACTGAATTTAGATTTTCCTGAATGGCACATACATGTAAATGTGGTTAAACATGGGCTGTGATGAATAAATAGAGGTGAAGTGGGGCACACGTATATTTTCAGTCAAATGTCAAGAACGCTAAACTATGAGTGGACATACAGAGGTCTGAAGGAGCAGTACATGTTGAGCGAGTACAATTTCTTAAGAAAATGTTAGTCGTGGTTGTCTGTGCATAACACGTTGCAAGATTGGGGTGTTCTGGGTTGCTAAAGGTCACTGGCCAAGTCAAAAGCACTATCCCTCTTGTTTCTGGTGCCCAGATATGGTTTAATAATTAGGGTAAGTGGTTTTTCAAATACATGTCCCTTTAGCAAACACCACTAATACGTTTTTTAGTTTATTATAGTAATATGTAATCAGATGCTGTTACTCTTTCTGACGTGGATGTTAACCACTACTGATGTGTATCTTAACCTCTGAAGAGATTTGTGCTTTGTGCGCGTGTGTGTTTCTGTCTGTTTTGGTGCACTAAGTCATGCTCTGGGTTGTGTTGTTTATTTAATGTGGTACCCTAAGTGCTAAGGCACTGTACAGGTAAGCACACACACACACACACACCAGACAGATAACTGCTTTCTTTCCCTGTCAATGTAGAGAGAGAACAATTAGCAAGTGTGAGCTGTTCTCAGTGTGCACACACACACACACATGACCGAGGGCTTTAATTTTCCACTCACTGACTGCTGACCTCTAAATATTTACAGTGGTTGGCACATGAAGTGCCCAGTTGTGTGTGTTGACTGGGCAAGGCAAATGTTGTCTGTTTCATCTTCAAATTAAGACTGTTCATGTCTTTCTCTGATAAACCAAACTTACACCTTAATAGGCAACTACGATTTTGCACCAAGTAACTTATTTTTAACTTATTTTTTCTTATGAATTATTCCTGTACACTGTAATTTCAATCTCACTCCTTGTTAAACTGCACCATTGCATTTTGGTACCCAGCATGCTTATTGTGCATTTCAGCATATCAGATATTTCAGATATTGGAGCAATAGATCTGACCCCATTGTGTGAGTGCGTGTGCATAGCTGTTATGGCTCCTTTGTGATTTAATTTGTTGCATTTTACAGCTGTTACCTTGGATGGGCTGCTGTCCAGCTTAAGCCCATTAACTTTTAAAAGGCAAAGATACACAGATACTCGCACACATTCAGATCCAGAGGCAAATTTGGCACACGCATTTCGGATATCACTTTACACACAGAGAAATTTTAGACACAAACATACACACACAAACAGGATTGTGAGAGGAGTGCTAATTTTGTTGCGTTTCATTGCGGTGTGTATGAGGGAGTGTGTTTGTGTGTATGTTCACACGCTGGCAGTGCCAGACGTCCAGTGGAAGTATTTTCTGGCGTAGTGGTAACCCAGTAGTGCTACAAATCTGCATTTTTTTCATAGAATGTCGATGAATTGTGTATGTGTGTGTGCTGTTCCCTTTGAGGTTTGTGTGCATCTATTGTTTCTCGTGTTCTTTTTCTTTCCCTTGTTTTTGCATCTGTAGTAAAACGGAGGTGTAGGTGAATCCAGAATGAGACCCATTGTTCTAGCC
This sequence comes from Botia almorhae, assembly GCA_036877575.1. Classification (NCBI taxonomy): domain Eukaryota; kingdom Metazoa; phylum Chordata; class Actinopteri; order Cypriniformes; family Botiidae; genus Botia; species Botia almorhae. The sequence goes on from JAZGTJ010010447.1 coordinate 10,461, forward strand.
ATGCAGTGATGCAGCACCTGTTCTGAGCCCAGTTGAGTTTGTGTTTCAGACTACATCCAGAAAACAGGCAAGGCGCTGTAGTACTATAGTGAGGGTAACTGCTAGGGATTTATGTTAGCTAGCAGTGACAATGGTTAAGCAGATAACTAAATAAGATATTCTCTACCCCCATCACTTCCTCTCCTTATTTATTGTCTCTCTGACCTTTCTTATGGTTCTCACAGTATAAGCCACCCTCTATAAGATCTTTACAAACTGATGAGAACTGAAGGCTGACATCATCTGTCCAAGGAAAACCACACATTCATTTAGAGCTGGTTACCACACTGTAAAATGTAAAAAAAATGTTGTTACATTAGGGAAGTATGTTTACCTAATCTGAGCCTTTAATATGTGTTTCTGTAGTGTACACGGTAAGACTCCCACCATTGTAATATAATATGCAGATCAGGGTTTAGTTTAAAATACACTGATAATATTATGATGGTAGGATGGTAGGAATACATACTTAACATGTGCATAATTACTGGATATTTATTCTGTTTTTATTTTACATTTTGACACTGGCATGAATTCGAGGGTCCAGGTCCACTATAAATTTTATAGTGAGAGAGTGGGAGCTTTAAATTAATGACTCTAATGGCAACAATGCAATACCACCATAAATAATGGAACATAATAAAACACATTTTATGCCTTGAACTGCCATTATCATGCAAGTCGAATTTTCAGGGGTGAGGTGGGTGTCTGATATTTATACTGCTTGTCTGGATGTCTGTTGCCAAAAACAAGCAAACAAACAAAACAATATGACACTCATCAGCGTGTACTTTTTCATGCTGCACACCATCTGCACAACGTTCATTTCATCACTGCTAGAATTCAATTCAAGATACTGTTCCTTCCTCACACTGCTGTCAGTGGCCCGAAACCCCATTACATGAAATCATCAATCAAACTTCTCAATGATGGAACCGACATGCAATTGCTATTTAACACGTTTTCCACAAGTTTTTCTATATTTTGTAGTTCACCAAGTGTAAGTTTGGGACATGTATGTTAATTTAAAGCAAAACCAGTGATGCTGTAATATATCTTTGTCAGGATAGAAAGAGAGTAGTTTATACCACTAAGATTGGAGCTCACACTACACCACAGCTTATGCTTTGATCAGAATTGAACAAAACCTAAAACTGCTTGTGGCTGAGACCTAGATACCTAGATTGAGTCAACAATGTCAATGCACTGAGATTAAACAAGCAATTGGCAAATTAAATTTGCTTTGCATCAACAACGGAGAATTTAATAGATGACATTATTGACAACTGACAGGTCTGAATGAATTAAATCTCTATCTTTCTTTTGGTTTTTTGTGACAAATTTTTTTTTGTCACTTTTAATTTCCTGTTTTCCCATAATGGGAGGCCAAATAACTGTGTAACCATGGAAACTGCAAAAGCATGTTCTCGCAAATAAATCACTGCCCTTGCCTAGTGACATTGTGCTCTTTAAATTGAATCTTTTGAAGATAATTTTATTTATTAACATTTGCTCTTCGTGACCTTTCACTTCTTCATCCATTTACAGCACCGGTCAGGATTTCATGTCATGATCAACTTTCTGTCATATCAGAAGAAAATTAAATGAAGAAAATGAATTTTTTTGCTAAAAATGTGTTTGTGCTATGAACAAATGCCACTTGGTTTGATATTTCGTTACACAACACAGACATTCATGCTTTTCAACTGTGGCCTAAGTGTCTAGTTATGCCACCCCTGTATGTTGATACAATCAGGTCTTTTATTGCAAAGTATCTCCTTTTTTAAATGTGTGATTTAGAAATCCAAAAGGATTTGTTTGTGTATTTTGTTCCTGAGAGAGAAGAATGGTTGGCCTCTTTCAGCCACCAGACTTCACCTTTAAAGGTAGCTGACGCCACAGGGGAAGTTTGGCATGGTTTTCCTGTTTCCTTTTTTCCATTTTTCGCTGAAATGTTCCTTTGACTAACTCGGTCCTCGACAGAGAACCTCACTGAGAGTCTGCTACACTACTGACACTTAACTACCGAGTGTGTGTATGTGTGGAAAGGGGTGTTTTTATTGGTCCCCTCCCCAGTTCACCTTCACAGTGCTCCTTTTCTACTGACGGCAAAGAATTCCACCACACGCACTCACATGCACATATTTACAGAAACTCTTTTTGTTCTGTTCCTCAAATGTATCTTGACACATTCGCACCTCGTTAGGACTCAGGCGGCTTGACGTCAGTATAAAATGAGATGTCATAATTAGTTGCATCTTCAAGGCCTTTAAATGGAAAGTGTGTTTTTGATCTGAGTGATTTAAAGTGTTGCTGCTGACAGCAGAAATCAGGTGTATTTAAACATGCCTTATTCTGCATTAAAAGCAACATGCAGTGAGTTCAAATTCCTGTACGTTTGGTTACTCTATTTCTGGGGATTCGGACCCATAACCTTGGCGTTGCTAGCACAATTCACCACTAGTCTTAGGGATTTAAAGAGATATGCAATAAAAAAAGGAAATATATTGTGACTATAGATCTATGACAATTCTATATTACATTTACTTTACTGATCTGAAATACATCACAAGATTGAAACTGTAACTATATAGTTTATTACTATTATTATTATTATTATTATTATATCTGTATGTAGCAGTTGGACATTATCTGGCTGAGCCATTATGAGTTTTCTGATAACCGGTATTATTAGAAAACTATAAGAAAAAATTAGAGAGTTTTAGTAAAACATTCAGAGTTGTAAAACATACTATATACAGAGTTATAGTATATACTGTATACTGTAAAGTACAATGTGAATAGGCTGCTGATAGAATTCCTTAGAATTCCTTGGAATTCCTGATCAGACATCTAAATTAATATCATAAAAGTGGTCTATACAACTCACGCTTGAGATTTCTGAGTAGTGCAACTGCTTTGTGTGACTGTTGTTCATTAAAAATCAATAAAATGAAATGATTTCTAAATCACCTATTAACCAAGTATAACCGATATATATTGGTGGTCATTCCCAATGGAAGAAGTGCAATTTATGCATCACTATGAATCAGTTATGGCACATTAATGCTTTAATAATTTAATAAATCCTTAAAGACTTCAAAAAGCCTTACTACGCCCAAACACTACTAACATATATGAACATTCTCGAATATATTGCTAGACCTTCACAAGACGCATGAATGAAAATCAGCATGAAATATTTTCATTTATCTGGAACATTCTTTTGCTTACAGCCACTACACACACACACAGACACTTGAGAGCAGGATAATGGAGCTCATGCAGTGAAGTGCTGTTGATAATGAGGCAGATGTCTGTCTGTAGGGCTGACACAGCAGGGACACACACACACAGACACACACTCTCTCTTGTTTGGCCACCCCTACGCCTTTCCAATTCACCTCCCTCCCCCCAAAGTTTTAATTACCCCTCTCCAGATAGAGCGAGGTGTGATGGTTCTGTGTGTTTGTGTGTGCTAAAGGTCAGTCCGCGTAGCCTTGGAGTAACACAGGCGAGTCAGGGTCTCCCCTTTCTCACAGCTGCTCCAACCAATCAGAGCCCCACCTCTTACTCCCTTACACACCCTCTGCCCAATCGCAGCTCTCTATTCCAGCCTCCAAAAAGCCAATCATGCTGATTAATTTATTCAGAGACCCCTCCCCCACATCCCCTGATGGAATGAGACTCTATTTTTTATACAGCACTGTGTCTCTCTACCCCCCATTTCTTTATTGCATTTGTGTAGAGTAGTAAAAGAATGCAGCGTATTCCTTTATATTCTAACTCTTTTTGTCCCCTCCTCAACTATCCCTCTCTCGCTCATTTTTTTCCTCCATCCTCTCCAAAGTAATTAGACGGGGATTGTAAAGAGGAGAAATTCATTTCTTTGAGGTAAAGAAAGGAAGAGAGATAGAGAAGAAACGAGACAGTGAGCATTAGTGAGGAGAGCACAAACTTGCCCAGTGGCATGTAATTGTCCAAGTCTGAATGGAGAGGATGTAGAGAAAGTGCGATTACTGATAAATAAACCCTCCGCACACACATCACACGCTCTCCATCAGTTCCCCAAGGGTTGAGAGCCTGACATCATCCTGCTTCCTGTAGCACACAGGTGTAAGGGGGCATATGAAAAATAAAAGAAATGAAAGAGAAAAAGCCTGCGCTTGAAAAACTCCTTTTTGATTGTGGTGCTTAGTTGAGGTTTAAGGATCAGTCTGACCTTCAGTTTCACATCCTTCTCAAGGACTCCAATTCAAAGTGTTTTAAATACAATCTACAACGTGAGAAAAACATCATCCTGAAACTGGATGGGTCGTGCAGTTAAACGGTTGGTTTTTGGAATTAGTTGATATAAAACAAAAGGAAGGTGAAATAATGGCTCTGTTCTAAAAGCTAGTGCGTTGTCTAGGCAGTATTTTACAGCATCGCAGGTGAAGGCGGTAACAATGATGTATCTATTATGATACTTTTGAAGATGCCTCATTTTGGGCATTTCTTAGATGGTATGGAGAAGGAAATCCCAGAATTCACTGCAACATTCTCATTAAAAAAATTCAAAAAAATATTTTTATTTTTCCTAAGAGTATTAAAACATTCACTGTTTCACTCGCACTGTCATCTACTATCAATTCAGAGAAAAGGAAACTTCTTTCCCCCCTCATTCCCGCTATTTCTCAGGCACACACTGCACTCCTGCTCCTCGCTTATAACAATCTCACTCCTCTCCACCAGTCTCTCTCTTAGTTTGTCATTCCATTTATTTCCAGCTTCCTTTTTCATTCTCTCACTCCCTCTCATTACAGGTGCACATCCACACATGCGTCCAAAGCAGGTGTGATGATTGTTTCCAGCAGTCCTGATTTTCTGAGCTCAGTCAAAACAAATATTCTGCACAATTACAGTGCACAGTTTATTTCAGTGATGCTTTTTTTTAATTGCACGTAGCTCAGTTGGTAGAGCATTTCGTTAGCAGTGCAAATGGTTGTGGGTTTGATTTCCAGGGAGCACATGGACTGAGAAAATGTATAACTTGAGTTTTCCTTTACTGTAAGTCACTTTGGATAAAAGTGTCAGCCAAATGCATAAATTGTTGTTATGCTTATTGAAGATTCCAAAAAGTAGAAGCTAAATTGATATATGGTGTACCAGTCTATTGACATTAAAATGAATTTGTTTTATGTTTTGCTTGTATTTTTGCATGTCTGCAAGCTTACAAAATATATAAATGTAAAAATGTCTTTGAGGTTTATCACCTCAATAAAATCAACATGCAAACATGCCTCTGATATGTGTCTCTGTAAATGTTTAAAAATGTAGTTATATGGGATCTGAGCACAGGTCATTATAATCACATTACATTATATATTCCTTTTAGCCACCTAAACACTTACTGCATTAATAAAAATGTATTGTCTGTTTTAATTTAAATGTGCTGCCCTTGCATTGTAAGATGCCTATTTTAGACATATTCAAATAAAAAACAATAAAAATGAAGTGGATAATACAGAAGCCAATAGTTTGTCTAAGTGCGGCATGGTTCCCAGGCTGTTTTTAAGTTCCAGTCCATCTCTGGAGCCCGCACACTACCCGCCAGACCACCCTCATGCATTTGACAAGAAATAGTTTTTCACTGTATCTGTTGACAAAAGCAACATTCTCCACACAGTATTTCATCCTGGGTAGCGACTTGAAACAATTGTTCACGCACAAAAATGTATAAACGTACATACACTTGTACACTCACTGGCTCACAAACATCAAACGAACAGCTCCGGGCTTTATTTGGAACTCACCATAAGTAAACAACCAAGTTTGGATTTGCTACTCACAAACAAAAATGATGTACAAGGAACAGCTTTGGATTAGCTTTGTACTGCGAAAACGATTTGTTCAAACATATAATCAAAAAGAAGGGTTGCGTTTGCGTGTGGCCTTTTCTTCCTTCTGTTTTTCTTTCGTTCTTATATGAGCGAGTGTGTGGTGCGTATGGAGGGAATATTAACACACATAAAAGGATATGTGACTGTCATTGGCACCATGATGCTTTCCTTCTGCTCTCCAATAGCAAACTCTCCAGGGTATTCATTAGTGAACACTATACCACATGCACGCACACAGTCACATCACGGGATCAAAGTAACCATGGAGTGCAAAAATAGCTTTATTTTGGCTGTAAGTGTAATTATGGCTGTCAGTGCTATAGATTTAGCAGCACGAAGGATGCTTAATGTATAGCAGCTTCTAACATTGCATATCATGGACGTCAGTGGTCTGGTCCAAAATCCAGTGCTCCACAAGACACCTTGTTTTAGTCAAATTATAATGTACATGCATATACATGCAACCTTAACACATCCTTCAAAGCAATCCTACAATGCAATTCTCTGAATTGGCTATTAAATAGCTGTAAAGCCTGTATTAAATAGCTGCAAAAAAGAAATTAATAAAAAAATGACCTGAGATGTCGTTGATGTATTGTTGTTTATTTTGTGGAAGCTAATATTTCAAACAGTATCACTATGTTCCAAAGCATTGTTATTTTGGTGCTTAGTTTGGTACCCATTGAAGCACTCAGAAGGCAGCTGTAGTAGGCTGTGAGACAGCTTGCTAGAGTTTGGAACAGAGCTAATGTGTGTCTGTGTGCGCATGCTGCATTGCTCTGCTTTGTAGTTGAAGTTCAAGACCCAATGAGCATTACATCTCAGGCCATCTCTCAGTATGACTTCATTTACAGCAGATTTAATGACACTGCACATTGAAAATTCCTCTCAGTGTTTAGTCTGCCTCACTCTCCCCCACCTATGTGAGAAAGCAAGAAAGTGACATCAGTATAAACACTTCCCCCCCTTTATAATGTGTTGGTAAAGATGTTTTCAAGTATATGTATGAATTAAATTGTGATTGTTTTGTCAGATGTGATGCAGCCCCTGTTGTTGCCCTCCATTCCACGGGCTCAAGTTCAGCAGGCTGGGCCATGCCTTGTTTTTTTACCGTGTGGGTGTGTGTGTGTCTGTAAGTGAGGGGGGGAGTCTGTGGCTGCTTTGGCAGGGCTACGAGGCGTCAGCGCTTTGCCTCATGGGACGTCCTGGCAAAATCACATACCCACAGCACAAATACACACAGGCACGCACACACACATTGACACAGATACAGTCACATACCCACAGCACTGCAGTTTAGATAATTAAAACCACACACGCAGCTATACACACCCCCATCTTCATTGTCACACAATTACTCTCCCTTTCTCTCCCTCAATATCATAATACATACACACACATACACACATTCACTTAGCTAAAGTAACTGTCTGATCTAAATGAGAGTATAGATTAAAAATATAGTATATAGAATATACTATATAACATATACCATATATAATGTAGTATTGTTTTATATAATGCTAAAAATAAATATTGTAGCCCAACCTTAACCCACTCTCTAAAAGAAAACTTTGACAGATAATGAACAGATTAATAATGTGGAGTGGTTTTAAAAACAGAGGTTTGTGTTTACCAGAATCCAAATATTCCAAACGTGAATCCTCACGTGATTCCACCTCCCTTCGGGGAACAAACATTCCA
>JAZGTJ010010448.1:0-18084 GCA_036877575.1 Botia almorhae
TGCATTTAATGTATATAGAGGAAACTTGGGCTAGTTGTCACACAGGGTCAATGCCACAAGTGTAATATTTATTATTTAATATTTTTTGTCAAATGTTCACGTGTTTTGTTTAGCAGTGCACAAAAATTACACTATTACAATTTCTGTTAGCCCAAACAGCGTTTTTTTATTTTAATATATGTTACCATTTACATTTTTGTGTTTCTATTGTTACATTTTGTTATTAATAACTATTTAATTGTCATTTTGTTTAAAAAAAACTGGCGGGTTTCCAGTGTAACAACATGCCCTCACTATAATGCACATTCTTCGAATTAGTCATTGACGCTAGCATCAAGCTCTGCTAGTACAGGTTTTCCCAAACACACCTGAGGAACACACGCCACACAAAGCTGCAGACACACAAACATACTGACACAAAGACACAACGCACATTAGCGTGTATAAAATAAAGTGCTGTGTTTACCTCCTGTGATCGGGGATGACCTCTGGTCATTACTGGTTTAATGGGTTTTTGTTTACTTAAGGCTTTGAGTTGTAGGGGGCAGAGCTCCCCCTATTGATCTGTTCTTATATCAGCCTAATGACATTTGCCGACATTACTTTTGTAAGTAAAACATATTTCATGTGAACATCGTCAGTACATTTAGGGGGCAAACAGTCTATGATAACCAGATAGTCGGTCCTAGATATTACCCAGTATTCCATCTTCATGATTTGGAGAAAGCAGGGGAACGTTGATGTCACTACCCTTCAACCAGCAGGAAATCCATTTATAAAAACTTATTCTGGAGTAAATACAGATGTCAATCTATTTCCTTTAAGATACCCTGGGGTCTCTCTCTCTCTCACTCTCCTTATTTCTGCCTGTCCTCTCCTTTTTCTCTGTGAGCTAATTAACCTGGTTGCTCTGCAGTAATGAGTTCTCTCTGGTGGCAGGCGGACTCTGAAAGGGGAGGCGCAGGCTAGCGATCCTCTCTGGCCGTATCATCAGGACATTGTCAGGCCAAACAATGGTCTTATCTGCCTGCTTTTCGCCACCCACCCAACCCACCCCCCCATTCACCTCTTCCGATTAACAGGGAGGAACTGGGGAGATGGAGAAAAGGGCATGTCCTTGCACAGGCCCAATAAATGTCAGGGAAAAGGGCATGGGAGCAGCCATACTATATATACGTTAGAATCTGGAACAAAGAAAACAGGTTGGTTTTAAAGTGTGTCCAGCGCAAGTATATTTTTATAATAAAGTGGGTAAGGACCATGATAATTGTTCATAGCAGTCCTGGGATGACTTTGATATTTTTCAGGTAGATTATCGTACATAATTAAATAAATGTTTTAACCTGTAAATATGTAAAAATGGGTGAGTAACCGTCACATTCAAAGTTAAACATCTTCAAAAAAATTTAGAAACTTTTCTACTAAATTATTAAGATACCTATAAGTATGCATCTGTAAGTACAGTATCTATATCATTAGTATGATTCAGTATCTATATTATTAGTATGATTCAAAAAATTAATTCGCTGCTTATCATATTTGAAGTTTTACTTCAGCTTGTTCTGCAAACAAACCTATCATATGGGTTTAGAAGATATCGCACAAGCTCAACAGAGATTTTTTTGGTCGAACAGTTCTTTAAATAGTATGCCACAACTGCCCGCTTTTCTTGGTAAACTCTGAGAGCGGAAAGAGCTGGCAGACTTGATCATGTAATTATAGATGTGTGCGCAAATGTGTGTATACATAAATTTGATAATTGCAAAGACAAACCCACAACTTTTGCATCGCTAATGCTTATTTGAGCTACAGGAACAGTATTAAGAAATATTAAATAAACAATATTCTTTAATATTAAGAACAATATTAAGAAATAGTACAAACTAGTGCACTACCACGAAGGGCAGAGGGAAACAAATGTACCCCACTTGGATTTAAATGGAAATTGGGCAAAACATGGTGACGAGTTATTCCGAATTCCACATGAATTTTTAGTTTGAATCAGTTCACAAAGCACTATCTCAAATATCTCAAACTAGCCATGAGGCACCAAGTGTCCTCTCAGTCCTTTTCTTCTCCTCCTGCATTTCTTAGTGAGCTGAGAATGGAGTAATGAGAGGGTGGAAGGTCTAGAGATCCAGAACTCACCTCATTTCCTCCATCCATTGCATGAGTGGCCACTTAGCACTGTGTACAAGGGTACCATGTTCGGAAGGGGGAAAGGAATAGAGAAAGAGAGAGAGATGCCATGAGAATCAGACAGATGAACATAAGTTCAGGGAACGGGTGGAAGCAAAGAAGAAGACAAGAAGATAAATCGAAGAGGACAAGAGGATCAGTTTTAAAATGCTCCATTCCAATCTCAAACTAAAGCAGAGTTTAGATGGACTTTTGAGGAGAAAAATTGTAGATCGGGGTGAGTCAGGGTTAGGTCACCATGGTTAGGGGCTTTTGATAGGCTAAGATTTATGCTTTATCTGCTGGGAAATAAATGTGCCTTTCCCTGTGCAATGAGGCCACCCACAGAATTACAACCAAAAACAAAGGTGCCTCTGTTGGGGCCTCCTGCTTCCAGAAAACCTCTTGAGTGGCTGGAGGTCCGCGAAAAACCTGCAAGACCCATTAATTTACCCATTGACACACACACAAATGCAAGCATACACACACATTACACAGCACCGCTAATTAATCCAGAGATTACCAAACCAATTACAACCACACTCAATCTAATTAGAAATTATTTAAAGCATTTTCCAATTAGTCTTACACACTCATTTAAAAAAGATCACCAGTAACGGCTTACAGAAAAAGGAAAGGAGTTTACAAAACTGTGTGTGTGTGTAATTCTAATTTCCAGTTGGCCAAATATTGTCACCTTTCTCCAACCCTAAATCCACCCATCACAGGAAAGGAAAAACAGCACCAACGAACTACCTAAACGATTGCTACGCCCATGTGACATCTTTGAACAGTCAGTCATAAACATCAAGTTGCTTTACTATAGTTCTATACAATCAGTATTTGAGTTATGTCAGCAACCAGTGGTTTCCACGCCAACAGCAGCCCGTGCAAGAGATGAGAGGATTGTCAATCCCAGCAGCCTTTGAGTAAACTGCTAAAGCATCTGACACCATGACAGGCACATCAATATACTGAACAATTCAAGAAAAATCCTCTGTTTTTCTATCAAATAAATTCCTGTCATAAAACAATACTCTACATCTCCCTCCGCCCACTGCCGGTGTCTCCTCCACCTTTCCTGTTCCCTCTCCTATACACACACTCACTTAGGACTACTCTGCCTCTCTCTCTTCACCTATTTGCCATTGAGTCTGTCTCTGAGGGATTGCTGTTCAGCGGTTGTCAGGCTAAATTGAAAAGATGATCCACAGAGCCATGGGGTAAACATAGGAGCCTTTTGATCTGAAGAGTCCACAGTTAAATAAATAGAGAAGCGAGCGCTCCGCGCACCACACAGCCCCTCCGGGCTTCATTAGTCTCCAATTACAGGTTCATTCATCTGTGAAATGCAGAAATGCAACAGCTGTATAAACCGCTTATGGAGCAGCAAATTGCTTGCTATCCACAACACTGATGTTATCAGGGCCTAATATGGCACAGTATTTATCATTACATAATGTTAGCGGGGTTGTCTACAGTAATTCTGATAATTAACTGCAGGTCTAGCCGGAGGTCTGCCTGTGTTTCAAGGCTACATACATTTAGGCTGTAGTTTTAGCTGAATGTGCTGGCTCTCATCAACATAGCACACAAATAAACACACAGCACATGGCTGCTGAGATAAACATGTACAGTATAAACCCAAATAAAAATTTATTAATACTGTAAACCTGCTTTTGTAGTTTTGGAAAAATGCTCTGAAGTTCATAAAGTTAGCTGTTGTCAAAAAAAAGGAGTATTTTTTTTTACATAAGGATGTCGACTTAAAGTAATGAAAATATTATTTTACCACCCTTTCAAATGTTGATTTCTGTAATTGTTTAAGGCAAAAGAACCAACACTAACAAAATATCACAAAATTCATTTAAAAGCACTTGTGCAGTTTCTTACCTTCATGCTGAGGTCTCTTCCTTGATGATGTCATTGAAGAAATGGCTTGTTTTTTTAAAGGATGTTATATAAGAATAGCAGGATAAAAAGTGAAATTGAGGACACAGGAAAACCCTACAGAACAATTATCGATTTAAATTATTTTTACACGAAATCATGTTTATGTTAAACAATTCAATTACATAAAGGAAAACAGATACTTATGAAAAAAACAAAATTTAATACATTGTTTGTTAAAAGTCCTGTCCAACCAAAGCAGTAAAATTATTTAAAATTGACCCTTTGTTCACTTAATTATGACATTGTGAGCATGCTTACTAACATGAATTTTATTTTTTACATTTATGAGTGTAAAAAATTATGCTACTAAATTAAGATATTTGCAAGGACATGAAAATCTACTGCGTTACAGAAATTACCTTATTGTCAATAAACTGATCAGCTCTGGGCAAGCTGAAAAGCTTAAAAAAGAGAATTGATAAAAGAGAGTCAAGAGCAAAATGAAGGACTGAAGGCTGCCTGAGATATGGAAAATGCGAGGAAAAAGAAAAGTGAGTGATTGTGCAAAAAATGGAGGAAAAGGAAAGCATCTGTGTAGTAGCTGTGAGGAAATGTTCAATGTGAGAGGGTAAGAAGACAGAATATAAAGGGATGGGGGAGGGGAACTGCATAACTGGCCTTCTTCTTTACTCTAACAAGCATAAGTGGTATTCTGATTATTGTGTGTATACACACACACACACACACACAGTGTATCCCTTCGGACTGAGGCACAATGGCTTCGTGAAAGTCATCAACCCCCTCCCCACAAAATCCCCCCTTCCCCCCACCCCCTCTGGAGTCTGTTTCATCATTTTAATTAATTTCTAATCAGGCGACAGTAAACTAATCAAGGTCTGCATAAAAACAGGGGCGTCTGTTTTTTTACGGAGGAGTCACCACAGAGTCTGACTCCAGCTGCATACTGAGCACTGCAGGAACATCACGCCTGCAGGGTGATACATTCCAGAAGAGTAAATAAATCTACCAAAAATGTTCATGCAAAAATCTGGATTTTTAGCTATCTGAAATATTAAATAATGCAGTTTATGCTTAAAATTAAACCAAAAACCAATAGTGCCCTTGTTTAATATATATATATATTAAATAATATTTGACAATGCCATAAAGACAAATATATGTATGTAAAATGTATTGTAACTCTTTCATTTTCACTATTAAAATGATCAAATCAAGAAAAAACACTAATTCATAACTTTTAAAATGTTACTATTTATGCTTTTATTATTTGTGATTCTTCTAAACACAATTCTGAATTGTGCCTTTGATAAATAAACTGATATATTGACCTGATATATTTACTTTCACAATTCTTTTGTTCATCTCAAAAACCTTCTCAGTTGAGATGCAGAGCAGGTTCATAAGTGTACACAAGTTCCTGTAACTGGTAGAGCATTGCGATAGCAGCACAAAGATTGTGGGTTCGATTTCCAGTGAACACACATACTCATGAAAAACTAAATATATAGCTTTATTGCACTGTAATTCGCTTTGGATGAAAGCTTTTGCTAAATGCCTAAATGTAAATGTCTACACATTCATGACAAACGCTTCATCAAACACATCTGTACTCCTGCAGTCAGTCTTTAAATCTGATGCATCCCCTGTCCTCTCCCTATATATAAAAATATTGAACACGAAGACAAATGTATTTGCCAGGAAAATGAACAACCTGACAAGCAAAGAGGAGCCACTTGCTAACAGCCAACCTGAGGGAGGGGGAGAATGGATTATACATGGAAATCTCTAATCTCTCTCAGGCCTGTAGGATTATTCTGCTCTCTCTTGGTGTTAGCGGACATATTTACCCATGGTGAGTATATTTAGACTCTAAATTCCCCCGCTGCCTCTTCTACCCACTGGCTGGCACTGGGAGAAGCAGGGGAAGGACGCCAAGCATGGGATAATAATACAGTGAGAGAGGGAGAGAGAGAGTGTTTTCCCTCAAGCAGAAAGCAGAGAGAAAGGATTAGGGCCTCTCATCTCCTGGTGCATCATCCACTCCCTCCACCGATGCTGTTTCATGATATCCAACAGCACAGAGGGATGATCCCATTACACGCCAATGAACAGTCCGACCAATACACAACCACAGCGACCACATTACACAATTGCAGCACTCCGGACGCCAATACCCTCACCACTCTGTGCCAATAAACACTGCAGGACCAGCCCATTCTCCAATAAACAAGCCCTCCAGTCAACAATTACAGCATGCTTATGAGGTACAGTAGACTTAGGCGTCAAAGGTCAAGTCGTAGCCTTACATTATTACTGTAGGAGGATTCATGTGCACAACTGCTAGAGTTCACACAATAGCACTATTTTGTGATCTGAGTTCAAAGGAACCACATCTCAAAGAACGGTCATGCTCTTTATTGAGCTCAAACAGGCTTAATTATTTATCATTTCCACAACATGTTTGCCAGTGAAATTGAGCCGTTTAACATTTACATAAACTATTTAATCTTTACACAATCATACAGATTGTCTTATTTTAAACGTTACAGCAACACATACCATTACAGAAATAATATGCATCAGTGTGCTTGTCAATAAAAGTACAGAAGTCAACTGTAGTTTCTCCATGACTCCATACCAGGAAAAACACACCAGTAAACCCAGGAACCAACACATGAAAAGCTAGAAAATAAAAGATACATCACTGATGATGAAACAGGAAGTCAAAAGGGCTTGCAGGTTTTCTTGAGGGACTCCAAGCAGACATATGTGACTGAAATCTTTCAGCTTGACAACACAGTCTACAAACAGGTGTAACTTCACCTACCTCTGAGCTAAATACCCTGAGTGGATTCTTAGGTGTCTGTTGACCTTACACATGAACTTGAAAGGCATCACATAACAGTTTTACATTCATGTGTCATAGATGAAAGCAAATGACTGATAAGAGTGTCTGACTTTGATGTATGAGCAGATGTAGGCAGAGTGACTGAAAACGACAGCTTCAGCAGTCAAAAAGAGACTAAGATTCAAGAGAAACAAAGGCCAGATAATCCATCTGATCAACGGCTTTATTTTCAGGTCATAATGGACAGGAGACAAGGAGCAGACTCTGGGTTTTTACCAGTAAGATACAGGTCAGTTTATGCTTCCTGTCTCAGCTCTGATGTTTAAAGTTTCTCTTTCAGCAAATCCTGAGATAAATCTGAATTTAGCATTTGTTAATTGTTGGCAAGTGTGAATCAAACTAATAAATAATCAATTAAACAAGTGCTTTTTTACAGGTTTTACAGGTAAAAATGTAGGTTGCGAGTGTGTCTTAGAGGGAGATGATGAGCAGAAGGGGGCATCTTGTAACCAATATGCGGGGGCAGCAGCCAAACACCCCATAATCATGCCTCCAGCACAGCAGAGAGGAGGAGGGAGACAGAACGAGAGACAAATATGGGAAGCTGACCAAGGAAATCCTGTTCTTAAGATTGGCAAGCGTAGAATCGGCATCGGAGTTTAAAAAATTTAAAATTGAGGGATTTGGGTTTTTACCAAAACACTAAACCCAGGAGGAAAAGTGTTTGTTCAATTTTTTCTTTATTCTTTTAAGACATTTTCTTTTTGCTCTAAGAGGGCCTGTAGGGCCCCATGTGTGCTACGGAGGTGAGATTCAGTTCAGAGGATGGTGCAAAGAGCCACAGGAAACAGCACTCAAATGATTTTACAGTCTGAGGCCAAAGAAAGCACATCTCAAAGAACAGTCATGCGCCTATTCAGGATCAAACAGCCTTAATTATTTTTCATATTCACAGTAACAGCCCCAACAATACCCCTGCACTAAATATATCATTTCCTCAGGCAAAGATTACATGTTGCCTCAGCTGAGGTATCAAATTACCTAATAAAGACATGCGATACAGAAGGAAAAACAGCTACTCATGCGCTTAAATAAGCAACAAATTAATTAAGAGTTTGCTATGCAGTGGGGAGAAAATTGTTAATGGCTGAGTCACTCTTGCATGATAACACAACATAATTGCAGATTATTGCATCATAAATTTCTTGTTGTGGCACAACATATTTAAGCCATTTGAGGTGGTATCATGAGGTTTTGGCAACGTTTAAAAAATGCACATCAGTAAAATGTGCGCTAAATAGGACAAACAAACCAAATAAAAAACGGACAGAAATAGGTCCAATATTTTTAACTAAATCACACACACAAAGCACATCTTAATCAAGATTCTAAAGGAATCGTTTAGGGCATCTGGGAAACTTGGTTTTCTGGTCTTTTGGAGCGACTTTGTGCTCGTTAACTCAAAGCAAA
This sequence comes from Botia almorhae, assembly GCA_036877575.1. Lineage (NCBI taxonomy): Eukaryota > Metazoa > Chordata > Actinopteri > Cypriniformes > Botiidae > Botia > Botia almorhae. Next base: position 8,411 of record JAZGTJ010010448.1, read on the forward strand.
GCACTGTTTGGATCACTTGTGCTTTGCAAATGAGAGAAATTAATTAAATAGCACTTTTGGTTTTCTGACCATCTCAGCATGAATCTCTTGAATTTCTATGGCGACAATAAATCAGTAAATTGGGCTAAAAAACGTCTATTCATATATTAGATTTCATTTTTTTTTTCATTTTCTGGTTTGGGGTGAGCATTGTGTTAATTTTTATTATTTAGCGCGCATTCAATCATTACAAAATCTTAATCAGTTATTGTGCCATTTACCCCCATAATGCTCATGCTGTTTCAGACACTTCAATTAAGGTCATTTTTATGAGAAAAAAGTCTTCAATTAAGTTAATTCATTTCTTATCTATACGCTGCTAAACTTAATAATGGAAATGGAAAAGTATTTAGTACATTTAGTATTTCAAAACTTTTTACAAAAAAACTGCACAATATACAGTAAAAACAAACCTGTTTCATAATAGGGTGAAAACTGAATCTTAAGGAGTTGCAGTTAGGAAAATGTTTAGAAGTTACAGGGCATAATTTCTCAGTAAGAGTGACTAAAGCTCAAGAGAAGAGTCCTGTGTTTGTAAATGTGAAGGCACAGTGATCATAGAGGATTACAACACTGGTATTGTTTAGGCGTAATTGTTGCATCACCAATAATTTCTTGCTATTTAAAATAATAGCATGAATAAAAACGCAAGTGAAGCCTATTGTTATTATTTCCTCTTTATATCTCTGTGCAGCCCAGGATCATTCAGTTCGAAAGTGACAGTATATATCCTGCCAGAATGAATAAACTGGAAATGACACTAATAGTTTTGTAAAAACATGCATAGTCTGTATAAATCCCGGCATTTTAGATCCCCTGCTTCATGCCCCTGATCCGCCTTTTAAGGTGAAGGCCTGGGAGGTTGACACTACTCTCCTGTGATGCAGCAGGGCCGAGAGATATCACAGCTTCAAGCCACCTGTCAATCTTCCATCCACCTCCCAGCGGACATCCCACCCACTGAAGCCAAATTGCAGCTGGGTGTGCGCACGAGTGTGTGCGCGAGTCTGTCGGGGGGCTCGAGGGACGGTGCACAAAAGAGCGGGGAGCTGACCAGCGCTCAGGTGAAATTGAATTGGAAATCTTCCACAGCTCGTTAGCATAAGAAAAGAGCGTGTGGCTTTAGACAAAGACTCCGCTTCTCATGCAGAAAATCAATCTCTCCTGGGGCCCGGCTATTGTTCATCTCCACAGTACAGGTGTCCCTTCAATGGTCCTTAATCAAAAGTGTCAAAACAAAGTTAGGAGTTATCTCCCCACTGCTGTCTGTTGGACCGTGTGTGTGCGTGTTGAAAATCGGGCAGCTTTACCATGTGTTCATGGGTTGTGCCGGGCATATAAGCAATGTTAATGTGGATTAATAGAGATTTTTAGGTATGCATCACAAAACTTTGTGGTGTACAACTGTCGATATCCACCTTGTTATGCTATTCAGTGTAAGACCCTGAAGCTGACATGCCGTAATTTGTTTACAGGGTAAAAAGACACGGAAGTGTCCTTATACTAAATAAATGTCCCTCAGAAACCTTCAGCACAGCTTCACTGTCATTTTCAACCTTCCACAGGGGCCACGGCAGCCTGTGTGTGTTTTTCTCTTAACAGGGACACCAGGAATTGTCTAAGTGTATTGGAACTGTAACACAATAAAGCAGGATGGAGAGCATTGGCCCCCATACAGTGTCTCATCTCTTTCTGTCTTCTGCATGCACACAATTGACAAAGCTATTTGTGTGTGCTACTAAAGCACAGATTAAATAAACTTCTGGAAAAAAATACTGCAACCTACACCCTGAAAAAAAGCCTGTGTACTGTGCCCAAGGTTATTTTCACCATGATAAGAGAATCCATTAAAAAACTCCCCAGGACACGTATTATACTGATCAAAATGTGACCAAGATTGTTTACAAAATAAACAGCACTAATTTACATGAACTGTAATTCCAACCGATGTTCTTTAATATATGAGATTAATTAATTATGTGAACTAATTAGTTACTGTGATCCAACAGGCCACTCTTATCCTTTGCATCTCCAGAACTGCTGCTGTTAAACCTGATCTCCCTAAGGTCCACCCTTCCAAAACTCATCCCCACCAGCCTGGTCTCCTGGGCCATCCCCATGCAAACATCTAGTTGATTAAAAATCACTTAACAGAAGAGAACGAAAATGAAGTCGTCTCAGCAGCCTGATGGTTCCGTGGAGATTTAGGAAAACCAGCCCCAAATAAAATGGTACTAGATTAGAATTCAGCACATAGCCTTTAAAAGATATGCTTGGTGGAACTTTTTTGGTGAAAAGGAAAAAATTTTATTGTCCAGGTTTAAAAAAAATAGCAATACATTGTGGTGAGGTGCTTTACAAAGCTTTATAAACAAATAAGAGTGGAATGGAATTTTTGTTAAATTTAACTTAAATGTTATATAGTAATTGTTATTTAACAATAACTGGTGTTAACGGATGAAAAAATGCTAACTGACATGCTATAAATAAACGGAACACGCAATCAAGGACAGAAAATAAATGTACTCTGGTTTTGCAGCAAGTGTGTCAGCCTGTGATGGCGTAAACAGGTGGGGGTGGAGCAATGCAGCTGGGGATGACAGGATAAACACCATATCACGAAAAGTCCTTTAGTCCATCACTAACAGATGGTGGAACCCCACTGACATACAACATAAAACAACACTGAACTTCAGAGCAAGACTGCCCTTTACAAACAGATGTAGCGTTTAACCTTTACAATATTGAATTCGTTTTCATTTCTTACCCGGCTAACAATTGTAGGTTTTAAGAACACTACTGTAACATTTTCGTTAAGTAACAAAAATGTTAATGATGTTATAAAATTAAATAAAGTTCTAAGAACTTTAGAAAGAGAAATGTCCAGTTTTTTAAGTCTGTAATGTTTTTAAAACCTTCCACCAACAGATTTAAGAATAACGGTTTTGGTATATGTGATTTTAACATATACCAAATTCATTCAGTCTACTAATGTTACTGCAAGAACTTTTTTGATAACATTTGGGAGAACTTTTAGAGCCTGTTAACTTGTTTTACTTATGAATATGTTTACAATACACAGTGAAAGTAATTCTATATGTAATTGTAACAGGAAAACTCTTTTTAAATATTAAATTTTAGCTACTTTGATAGGTGGATCTAGATCTAATACATGCCCAATCATGTCCATGCAACCATAAGAAGTCATAACATTAAAATAGGTATCTTTCTTTAAAATCACACATTGCCATGCGGTCTTGTCTTATCTTTGTAATTATGTCATGATTTAGTGGTTGTCACACGTGCTCTGGTCACTTTGAGCTGTGATGTTTAAATGCTTTATGCAGGTTTGAGTCCGGCTGATATATCAGTAGTTTTTATTATTGTTAGCAGCAATAGCATTGGATCAAAAAAAGAACTGATCTGAATTACCTCTGCATTAAGTCACGTAATGTGAACATACCCTCAGTGAGCCCAGACATCTGATGTGAGACTCGGAGGGGGGGTTCACTTCCCAACAAAAAAGGGATCAAGGGTCCATGACAGAAACAGAGCTGCCAGTAATCCCTCTGGCAGCTATATTGGATCAACGCTAATCTGTCTGAAGATGAAGCATCTACAGTACCTCAGAAGGATTAGATGTAAAAAGCCTCTCTATGTTACCTTCAACCTCTGACTCCCAAGCCTTAAGGGCTCCATCTCAGGCCTCTCTAAGTGAAACCGACCCCAGTCTAATGGACACAGACTGTCAAACTAGCAACTGCAAGCCAAATCCATTCAAATCCATTCTTGACATTAAAACCGATCCAAAATCAACTCCACCACCAATCTTGTTGCCCTCTCATTATTATAAACGACTACAACATCTGTATACTGCTAATGAGCAGAAGTAAACAAATAATCCGCAATTATATAAGTCTTAAAAGATCCAGTACCAATGTAGGAAAACATCATTAATAAGACAAACAAGCTAAAAGCACCGTTAGGTTAGTGAGTAGGAGCAGAAACAGTTTGGAAAGGGTGCCGGAGGAGGACGGCGAAGTACATTTGACTCCGCTTGATTATTCTCATGTCAGAATGACATTGGAAATGACAACTTCACTGGCTGACACACAGAGATGGACAGCTCTGACGGCACCACAACAGTCAACAGTCGATGAGTTCACCCTCTCCTTTAAAACCAACGTGATTGACAGGAAACATGCAGCAATGTTGTTCTATTCACCCAACTAACAATGGAACGGGAACAATAGAACGAAACCAACAGAGAAAAACAGAACAAAAAAGAGAACAAAATTGCAAAAAAACAACTCTAATGTACTGCAGAAACCAAGGTAAAAGATGAGAACTGCACATTGCGACAAGGTTACCACCGACTTTTTATTATGCGCAAAAAAAGACGCTTTTAGTTGCGGACACCCGGCAAAGTGAAACCTTAAATAACGGTCATTAGTAGTACAATGACCCTCAGACGACCTGCGCTTCTAAAGACAGGGCATCAGGGTGCTTAGTTCAAACTCTGAGCCAGTCAAGGTGAAATTCTTTCTCATGAGGCATAGCATGTTGAGATAGAGGAAGAGATATAGTGTGCTATTGAAAAACAAAGAAAAAGCAATCAGAGATGAGATGAGTGTGCACCCTGACAGGATCTCCCCAGGGTCAGGAAACAATGTCACCTCCTGCACAAATACACTCTTGGGGTCAGCAGAAAATACACCAGCCTGGACAAATATGGTCAAGCTGAAAATGCGAGAGGATGGTGGAGAAACTGAGCAGACATTGAGTGCAGGAGAAAACAGGAACATGCAATATTTGAATTAGATACATTGTCTGACACCAAATCATCACTTACAATTATGCATTAAGCAGACACTTTTATTAAAAATAATGCATTCAAGTTACATGTCAGTGTGCGCATTTCCATAATCGAACCCACAACCTTGGCCCTACTACCAGTTGAGCTACTGAAACATTTGGTGAGCATTCTCAGTAAAACTGAGAAATCATGTGGGGTATTTTGTGGCAGTAGATCAAACGATGAAGTGTGATTGGACTGCAGGAAATGGAGATGAGGGTGTAGGGACAGAGAGGGCAGAGGAAATGAACTTTCGAAAAAGAGAGACAGGTGTGCTGGGGAGAATGACATAATGATGGAGCTGTGATGGAGTGATGGAGGGAAATGCCAGATACAAAATGGAAGGAAAGCAGAAAAGAGTGATGTGAGATGGGTAGAAAGCTGATTTACATCAAGATGGGCATGACTGTAAATGAGAGACTCCTCTAGGGATTGTGACTAATTAAAGTGTCCTCTTTTAAAGGGGCCGAGATCAGACTGACAGGCAGCTGTTGGTGAAATGCTCAGTGTCGGAGGAAACATCCCATTATGCATTGCTATCACAGACCATCCAGCCCGAGCCCTAATTACAGTCTGGCCGAGTCAATGTCACTTACATTCACGGGCATCAACACTATACGTTCCATACATATAAACACACATACATATACAATATATATAATCTATAAGTGCACTCTAAAATCAGATGTCAACTTAGATGTCACTCAAATGGCAGGAAATCAATTTTAAAACTGTGCACAAACACACAGTGTTGTTCGGATACATTATGGTTCTTCATCTCTTTCTGCTGACCTCCGCGTGGAGCGAGTTCAAAAGGATGCGCACACAATCTAGCACAATCTAGAAAGGCTGAAACTGGAGGGGAATTGGATCACCTCTGAGCTGACCCAAAACATTATGACCTACAGCTCCGTGTACCCTTCGGCGTTGGGGTGAGCGTTCAGGGCATCCAATCCTGACCCTTCATCGTCACCTTTTCGTCTAGTTTGCGCCCAAATCTCCATAAGGTCCTGTCAGAGCCCATCAAACACTCACACAGACGCACACAGCGCCGATAAACCATTTCTACAACCTTCCTAGATGCTCAAATAGGCAGAAAACATCCTGTCTTGAGGGCCACACGTTTGAACACACCGAGAAGTGATTATGCATAATTATACGTCTTTTATCTAAATACACTCACAAACATACACACACACACACACCTATTGTTAGAATGCAGCCAGCTACATTCAATTCGTCTACATACCAACAATCACCATGAGAACCTGTATGATTAACACGCTGGCTAACACTTCATAAAGCCCTGTCGTCCTTCACTGTATCGAGCAGAAGTGTTTTGTCAGTCATTTCAGACAACATTACAAACGTATCAGACCACACACATACAGAGCTATAAATATTCAAAATACTTTCCCTATGTTGCACATAGTACGATTAACTTTGCATAATACCATTTCATTTCACAATTTGCATGGGGAAGGAACATAGCTTGATGTTAAAAAGAAAGACGCTCTGCTACAGACTATTTGCACAGTAGTACCGAAGTCAAAAAGGGTCCATGTGCAAAACCTCAGAGCAGAAAGCACCCCAAAAAATCTCCTGTCACTCATTTGCTCCATGAACCCCCTTTGAGCCAAGCTGCTCATGCAGACTCTTCAACCAAAGTTCTCTCTGTACACACACGCTTGTCTTTAAAAATGTGAATGAATGGTGGTTTGGTAATAAAGTGGAATAGGTGCAATATGGAGAGATACAGTAACCTCACGGGTTAGAGCACTAATATGTTTTCTGGACTGTTCTACATATTCAACAAACCTCATAAAATGAAAAAGAGATGCAAGATAAAGAGCAGAGCGGCGCCAGTTCATATTCATCCAATCATTAACGCTGGCACCTTTGAATGCGAGCTTTCGCATAGAAAGACGAATCCTCTCGAAAAATCTGCCGAAAACTAATTCCATTAAAAAAACAATTACAGAATTGAATCCATGTCCCGCTCTGAGGTCATAACTGCCATTCACCTCTCCATGGTTACTGTTTGTCTGCGTGTTGAGGTAATTATGGGCTGTTTAGGCGAGATCCCAGTGTTTGTGTAGCAGGCCTCAGTCTCTGCATCTGCATGTTACCACGGCTACCCCTGCGGCTTTGTCTCACCATGACCTGTATAATGAGTGTCACATTAGCAACACAACAAATCAAAACCCACAGCTGTCAGCCATATTGTGTCATCCTCTTTTAATTAATATGATAAGTAATGCTTATTAGACGAGTCTGCTTCTTTATCGCTTTTCAATTTGCGAAAAATTTAGGCAAGGCAAGAAAAAGGGGAAGCAGGGGTTTAGGAGAAGAAGATAAAAGAGAGTCAATACGAGGAAATGTTTTACACCATCCATTACGCTCTACAAACACACACGTGACAAATTAAACTGTAACGAACCAGCATTAGCGCTCATTCAGAACCTTTCCTCAATAAAACTTCCCATTTCCTGTAAATTGGGAATTCTTTTTTTTTGCATGCAGCAGGAAAAGTTGCTGGAGCTAATCGGAACTTATTTTTCTGGATGACATCCTGATGTTTTTGAGGTGCCGGAAACGCAATCACTGGCCTGTGTCACCTCTACACTGACACCCAAACCTTTGCTCCTTGAGGAGCAGCGGAGAGCAAACCCCAGCTGACAGCGGCGCATGAGCTCATGAGAGACTGTGATTAAGCAAACGCTGCTAATCAATGGAACATTCACTTGGTTTCCTGTGCCACGGCTCATTCCCAGCTTGGCTTTAATTGGCCTATTCTTTGATAAATAAGATGAGTTTGCATCCCAATTCAGCAATTGCCAAAAATCACTTGCATGTCTTTTTCTCGCATGCATGCCACCCCCCCCCACACACACACACATCCATGGAGTAAACATACAAATGCACATGTTGACATGTTTAATGGGATCTACAGGCACTGAGTGGATATATACACCCTCAAAGAGACACCAGCTAACAGAGAGAGAGAGAGAGAGGGACAGACAAAGAAAGAGAGGGAGAGTGAGAGAGACAGAGGGACAGACAGATAGAGAAAGAGAGACTAAAATGCATATTTCCTTTAGGGGCCAAATTGAATTAAATAAACAATAAAAATTAGAACCAGATGGAGCAACAATTATACAAACAACTGGGAAAAAATAAGATCTAGGGTAAGAACCAGAAAACTAACTGAAATTAAGGGCTTCCTAAATTAGATTTCAGTTGGCTACAGGTCAGATTATATTCTGTAATGAAGTGACCTGTACATTCTGTTCTATCCCACAGCTAAAGCACCACCTACAAACAGATCAGTAAACTACCAAACTGAACCCTAGTTGATCAGTGATTAATACCTTATAAACTGACTACAACCCTGAAGTCCAAAGGAAAGTTCTCCAATCTCTTCCACAGAATGACGCCATACAGCTACATGCAAGCAAAATGACCGATACATCATCTTTAACCAATTTTGACACAAACAAACAAAGTGAAAGTCATCAAATCCTGTAAAGTTAACTGTCTGTGCTACAGTAACATAAATTGCGTGACAAAGTGTCACTCAATTTAAGAGAACAGCACTTGTGTCGAAATAGACGCCATTACAGGCCTCTCCATGTAGCACCATTGACTCAAAACATCCTCTCTGACAGGTCTGTGTGTGTTTCCTCTGACAGGTAAAGTGATGGCCGCACACACCTCCCCTCTCAGTCAACAACTCTCAACATTTAAGGGCACACTCAATACCATTACAGATAAAATGTATGTAAATATTAGCCCAGTGAGTCTAAGTATATGTTTGGTGCCCAGCATATCGAGCAGGCAGACTGTGAGACCCCCAAACACTGTCACACACTTATATGTGTCATATTGAGCTTTGTTTATTGACTGATATAGCAGAGCTTTATGGGTACTGCACATCCATGGCCAACAGTGCAAACAAGGTTGGATTACATAGTGATATTATTTAGTCTAAATGTTTTGAGGTGAATTGCTAAACAATGTCATGAACAGCTTCTGTCTATTTTTCATCAGTTTTCTTTTTTTTAGCTAATTTTGTGTTTACACTTAACCCAGGCTTTACCCAGGCTTACTCGCTCACACCCACATACTGAAACACTGAAGCTGTGCCACTGGTCAACCTTTACACCTGGGAAAAATGAAATGGCTTTTATTGCTATCTATAAAATATCATTCGTATACCAAAATGGTCTCTTTTAAAATATGCTGAAAGACCCCTTTCATACAGAAATATTTTAAAGCAATTTTGAATAATACAAAAGTCACACTAATATCTGCACAGAAACTCATCTGATGATCTCATTGCAAATTTCAGTCTGATTCAGTGGTAATGTAAATAGACAAAAGACACAGATTTTAGTGAGAAAAACATTAACACAGGTGCCAGACTCCTGTAATGTTTTCTAACATGAAAAATAAGGCAGAGCAGGTATTAACCAGAAATAGCATGAATGACAGTGAGGGGGAACATGATAAATATTAACACCCATGTGTGAGCTCTTATTAAAATGACTGTCCTTGAAAAATAAATATTTAAAAATTCAGAGAACAGCAAAGGCAAGTGCCATTCAAAAGTAAATGATAAATGTACCACTCTTGTTCCCACTCTCTTATGGCAAAAAACACATATATATAATACGATTTCTACATAATAAATACACACACACACACATATATATATAGTTGTACATATATACTATATTCATATATATATATATATATATATATATACACATATATATAT
>JAZGTJ010010449.1:0-18083 GCA_036877575.1 Botia almorhae
CGATATCAGTGTTTCATATCGGTCGATATCGATAATTATTTATATTTTTATGACCCAATTAAAATAAGGACCAGGAGAAAAATATATTACATTTAAACGTTTTAATTTTAAACGCAACCTTCCTCTGATTTAGGGCTGCAACAACGAATCGATTAAATCGATAAAAATCGATTACTAAAAGAGTTGGCGGAGATTGATTATTAAAACAACGTTTAGTTGAGGCGGAGCAGAGTGCACACACTCGGTCTCTCTCGCGCACTGATGCTAGCAGAGTTCGGCGCCTCATAGACATAGCGGAGCACAAATAATAAAACAAACGGGCAGAGGTAGAGGAAAGATACATGGCGGAGGCAGAGAAATCCGTAGGGCCCAAGTCAGCCAAGATGTGGGAGCATTTCACACTAAATAAACAGAAAAAGTGTGTTAACCCTCTGGGGTCGACAGGATGCATGTCTTCATGATAACGCGGAAAAGAATGCAAATGCTCCGTCATTTTTGATCGTACAGATACAACCAATACATCATTCTAATCTGTAAAGGGTCTATTTTTATTTGTATACACTCATAACAATGAAACCCTGTGCTTTTATAATAAGAAGAAAACAGACAGGGTACGCACTCTGCCTTCGCTGTCTCTGTCATAAATAAAACAACCTAAATCTCAGTAAATACATGCCCCACAGACAAAATGAATATACGTATCGAAAGCTTGAAATGTGTACTTTTACATAAACCATACAAATACAAAAAAATATAATATAAAATATATATATTTTTGTATTATAGGGATTGCACATACTCAGAAACAATGTATAATGTAGTGCAATGTAAGTCACTTTGGATAAAAGCGTCCGCCAAATGCCTATTAAAAAAATGATTGGCTGTTAGCGTGTCACTCCCTACGTTGCTAGGTTACCAGAGAGCGTGCGCCTTTGTTAATGCAACCAAACTTGCTTCGCAAGCTCGGTTTTCTTCCGATGAAGAATGAAAAATATTGAACGTTTTATCGAACACATTTTTTATTGATATCGAGCACGTGTCTATCGCGATACATATCGTTATCGTTTTATCGCCCAGCTCTAGTAGGTGTTATTGAAAATAACTCAGTTCGTCACTTCTGGTTGCATTTGCGAAAAAGCCAAGACCAGCGGCTCGTTACTGTTCAGACCTCAACAAGCTGCTAGCCTCAAACTAGCACAAGTCCTAACCGAACGTTAGCATTAGGCTACACATTGGTAGAGTTATAAGTATAAGCTGCTACTAAAACATTACCGGACAAGATAGTGCTAGTCTACGCGGAATACTATTAAACTGCCTGACGCAACAAACAAGGTAAAAAAAAAACTGACTGTATTTTTGCTACAGTCATCTAAAATGTGCTAGCTAGCACTATCTTACAGATGAACCTGGCATAGTTATTATAAAACGTAATGACACATTAGGACTACCTAAACATTACACAATGCAAATGGTAGAAATTATATGATTAGAAGATAAATTAACATGGTTAACCTTACCTCTTTTGCAAACAGACCAGGCGCGGCGCAAAATTCCAGGATATCGGACTGATGGAAATCCATGTAATGCAGTGAAGAGCAGCCGGCAGCAGATAAAAGTGCGCAGCCAATTGGCTGACGTGCGCAGCTTTCTGACTCACAGTTTTCTTTTCATATAAGTTTCCTATGTTTCATGGACTGTAACAGCATTTACTTATTTTGTAGTTTTAATACAGAATTTCCTATGATGAAATTATAATCTGACACTCCAACGTACCCCTCAAAAACTCATCGGATTTGCACGATTCACACGTCCCCCACACAGCCGTGAAAAAGGCGGCATCCGCCAAAAGGTGCGCCGTTTGCATCCCTGTAATAGGGAGCGTCACAGCTCTCATTGGAAGTGAGACTAAGGATCGACCCAATGAACCGCTAGCCAAGGGGAGCTCGTGAGGAATGAGTTACAACTCCTCAGCACAGCTATTCTCTGTAGAGTTTATATCGGGGCCACCAACCAACAGAACCTGATATCCAGAACAGCAGCACAGCCCTTAATGCTTATGTGATTTTTACAATGAGCTAATAAGCCTTTGCTGAACCATGAGAGTGGACAAAAATTTTACATAGGCTGCCATAAGTATCACTGGTCAAATATTCAGGGCCTGTCTAAATGTTTATGCACAACTAAAGTTCTTTCCGGCTGAGTCTATTAGCACTTCAATGAGAGAATAACAGACAAATGGCTCCTGAAGACAAAAATAATGACATGCTCTACACGTGCCCTAATATACTCGCAGGTGCACCTGATGTGCATCAAGCACTGTTGTCAGCCAATTAGATGAGATTCACATCATTCTGTCACATCATTCTGATGGCATTACCCATAGCGTCAAACCAGATGCAGTGTACAGTTCTGACAAAAGGCAAATTTAACTGAGCTTATAGTTTCATTCCATTCTATTACGCTTTCCCCCTTAAAAAATGATCCAAAAGACTGTTTGATGCTATACAGAGACTTATTGGACTCTTGAATATACCAAATTAGTAGTCAAATTAAGTTAAACCAACAGACAATGTGCATGTTAAGAAGATATATTTTACATACAAATTTAGATTATTTGGAATATTATGGTTTATATAGTTATATTTTAGCAAACCAAAAGCTCTATGCAACATTTTTATGTTCTTGTGATGAATTCAGCGTTTATTATGATAAAGCTTATATAACACCATTATTTTTACAATGTGGTGTAAAACTTGCCTTTCAGATTTTGTGGCAAACGGATCTGAAAACAAATGTTTCCTTAACTCATCTGCAATAAGTTTTATTTTAAACACTTCAAATATCTGACCGGCTGCCAATTAGTGCTTGCTTTCATTAGAATAAAGTCACAGCAAACAGCACAGCGTACTCCTCACAAATGCACGTGGGGTGTGTATACCCGTCAAAGACTACATTCTGTTGTTATACATTTTTTGTGGATATTTGTGATAAATGAGGTCAGAATTCTAAATTACGTTTATGAAATGTCACAAGTATGAATAACAAAAATTGCATTATTAATAGTAAAAAGCACTGTTTACCCTAATTGTGATAAAGAACATTTACTACACAACACTTCTCCAACATCATTGCTTACATATAGGCCATTAATCTTCAAAAATATCTTCTGTAGGCCTAAAACAATCCCTACTGCTGATTCAAGCTTGTTGCTGTATGGATGTTACTATGGTTACAAAGACTGCACTTACCGATGAAGGGAATAAAGTCAAGTGACTCGTCCAGATTACTGGAGCAGAAGGAGGAGCCCTGACGCTCCCCCAATCTCTTCATGTGCATCTCCCGGCGTGTATCATTGGGCAACCAGCAGACACCACCCCCTGCTGGCTCAGACCCATCCGTGTCATTCACAGCAAGGATATATGAGGGGTGGCGGAGAGGTTGTGGTGTGCCTTTCCCTGCTGGAGGTTTCTCTCTGAGGACTACACCCTCCACAGGACTGGACCCATTCACTGGTAACCCTGGGAGATCACATAGGTGTGTCCTCTGTGTGGGTGTCCGACCCTGTTGTCTCTGAGGGGGTAGAGCAGAACATGATGCTGACCTATGTCCCACAGCAGTCTCTTTTTTGATCTTTTCTGGGGTCTGCATGGTTTCAGTCCTAATCCTAGACTGGCTTGATGAAGAATTAAAAATACATATATTTTTACTTTGGTCTTTGGAGGGAGGCTCTTTGGCCTGGTTTATGCCATTGCGAGGCCACTCTGGTAAACCTGCAGTGGGTGGAATGTCCGTTCTGCAGCTGTGCTGACGGGAGCTGGCAATGCCTCTAACACTCATGCCTACTGGAGGGTGGTAAAGGACCGCCCGTGGTGGGAGAGACTGCCTACTAGGACGACTCCTCTGGTCTACTCGGCCATACATCTGCCGGTCCACTGCAGCCAAAGGCACAGCAGAAACTAGTTCACTGTGTTCCACATAGTCTGACGAATGAACACAGGGCTTCTGCATAAGGCCATCAGAAGACATGCTACGAGGAGGCCAGTCACTGGAATGAACTACTCTCTCTGCCCCATTCAACCTATCCTGTGAGGCACTGCGTGGAGGAAGCACTGATGGGGCCTGGTAAGCCTGGTCGTAAGACGTGCTCCTGTGGCGTATCTTATTTCCCCAGTTAGGTTGGGATCCACCATGAGGTGCACTGTGGACACCTTGGGAGGCAGCTCGCAGGCTGTCTAAACGCTCCTGAATAGTCCGACTGTAAGTGTGGAGACCTTTATTATCAATATATTCCCGGTACGTCTGATAAGTCCGCCAGTCAATGTTGTGGTGGGTAGCAGGGGAAGTAGTAGATGAATAGTGTGTAGGTGGAATAGCATAAGGACCTCCATGGTAACCTGAAGAGAACATGTCAGCTTTGCGTGGGTGGAGGTATGGCGGGTAACCAGACACCGTACCAGGCCTGGCTCTAATCAACATTGGATCCGGACCTATTAGACCATAGTCCCCCCTTTGACTTGGACCCATACGGCCCATGTCAACATCAGAAGGTACCACCAATGTCCAAACACTGTCATTGCACACACACACCGCTGTCTGCGTCTTTGGAATTGACGGGGGAGGTGAGGGGGGTACTGGTATCACCACGCTGTATCCTAAATCAGACGGTAAACCCCCCGGGGCTGATGCCTCAGTGGCCTGGGTCATCCCCGGGGGCTTGCAGTCTACTCGAGGGTAACATACAGGGGGTGGTTCTGGGATATGGCGAGCATTTCCACTGTAGGCATCATAACCCTTAAGGTAGGCATCCTGGGAATAGGCCTGTGGAAGACAGAAGGTAAATTTAAGCTCAAACATTACATGCATTATACTAGTGAGAAAACTTGGCATTCATGATGACTTCCTACAAATACTCAGTGTGGGAGGGTGGCATTACAGTTTGCATGTGGGAGTTTGATATTACGTAAATGTGTGCAGTACTGCCAAGTGCTGCATATTTCTACAATAACCTAACAGTTTTCAACAGTAAGTAAGTACAAAAAGATACACTTACAGAGCTGCAATGCTTTAAATACAAGGCAAGGTTTCGGCAAGGTATGATAGTGAAAAATAGTGAACTGCTGTTATATCTGAAACCAAGCAGGTTTCTTCCCTTTGAAACTCATGGTGCTAAAAAGAAATGAGGCAGCTAGCCTCCATTTTACGAACTGAGACACCTAAAGAAGCACTAGGCAACCAAAAGAACCACAAAAATACCAATTCAGAGTAATGACAATGTAATGTCAACAGACCATTTGTGTCACCACATGTGATCGAAGAGACACTGAAGCCAAAGGCGAACAAATGCCCTGGTTAGCAATGGCACTGAATCTAACCTCTTTAATCATGTTAAAATCCACAATCCAAGGTAAAATATTACCTCAACACTCAGCATGGGAAATGTCAGACTGGAAACAAATACCAGGTTCCATTTTGTCTTGTTGAGATTTGCTGGCCTCTGAAACATGACAGTTTTTCACACTTACAATAGTGTCGCATGCAAGTGGACTTTCAACCCATCATATGGAGTTACATTCCTGTAGAATAATAATACATGAACCGAATGTGATATCAGTAGGGAACTTTGACCCTCCTTTCATGAAATGCCACAGATGGTGCGTAAAGTTACAGAGGCCAAAGTTCTTCATAGGAAATAAGAGAATAATGGAAGGATAAAAAGGGGCGAGGCACAGCAAACATGTCTGCTGGAAATAGCTAAGCATTACCCACAAGCCCGAATCAAACAGGTCACATAATCTTTATGCTGCTATGACTAAGTCATGCAACACTCTTCACAGTATTATGCTCAACAGGAAGAGAAATGTCATAACAGTCAGCTGAAAAAAAGAAGGACGGTAAAATCAACCACCAAAAGGAAAACAACAACAGCATGCATGTCATTTATAAATAAATAAAAAAACATTCACAACCAACATGAATGTAGCATTTCAACTCATCTGCTTACCAGACTAGTGATTTCCAGCAAAAACTGCAGTCATTACATCACAAACCAACAGAAGGGGGGAAAAAAAACATTGGGAGGGAAAGTAAAAAAAGACCATCATCGAGTGTGGCTAAAACTATAGGAATCAAGTCTGTAAACAGGTAGCCGCTATCACTGTAAATATTTCTGTATGGAGCACAAAAAACGCACAGGAGCTGCAACGCTGCCAGTCATAAGGGACTGTGGGAAGACTGTCATGTTAGCGATGCCACCTCGTTGTCAACGGTGGGGGCTGAGGTGCTTGTAGTCTGCCTCGTGTAGTAGCGATCGGTTCTCCATCTCTCTCCTCTTCATCCTCATCTGCAGACAGATTACTCCCAGATCACACGCACACATGCTCCCACCCCCCAGCCAGTGTGTCCACTCACTTGTTCGCACCCTCCCTCCCTGCCTGCCTGGAAAGCTGTAACCATTCACAGGTCGGAGGCAGATGCTTGATTATACATACAGCTCAGATGGTACAGCTCCCCCTTCCTACCCCTTTCTCTCGACAGCCCGCGCCGTTGCCCGATAAACTAACCTGTCCACAACACAGAACAGTCAGCTGACTCCAGCTGATCCAATATCGACTTTCCCCTCATCCTGTCTCTCTCTTTCCCAATCAAATTTTTCAGCCATTTCCCACTGTAAAAGATGCTACAGTGGAGTAATGTCACCAAAACCCCTGAACGGATTACTCCTTCAACCAGCTGAAAACCCCATCGAAACAGGCCACAGCTCTGCCATGCTTATACAAACTCACACAAGCAACACACACACCTGATAATAACCTGATAATTTTGCTGAACAACCTCTATTAAAATTATATTTATTTATATCGGCTTAAGAGTAATGTGTACTGTTATACAGTAAAAATACTGTATTACAGAAAAAAGAGCCTAACAAATATCACCATTGAGAATGAGAATTACAAAGAACACAAAAATAAAATGTACAAAATGCTTTACAGCCATGAGGTTCTGTTTAAGTGCATCATTAAATGTAGTATGATTAAGTACATCTTGGAACAGCCTGCATAGTCAATGATTGCGATAATGTCACAATGGCCAAATATCAGACAATTAATTCCCTTGGCCAATATATCAGGTTATCAATAATAAAACAAACACATTAAACAGATAAACATGTTTGGATCTTTGGAGAAATTCCCATTACACAGTTAAAAGAATAAGCATGTGCTTTAGGTCTCACACTGTTATTAGATACAAACAGATACAACTCAAGTGGTTATTTTAAAAATTAAATACAAAATACTTTATGCAGTGCAGCATTAATTTCATACTCAAAATTGTGTAATTAACATGCCTTCAAAATTCTAACAATAGGAGAATGTCTTAGTTTTATTTTTTCAGTAATTTAAAAAAGCATTACTGCACTGTAGTGTCAACATGAAACAGCAGAGATGCTTTGAGAAACGCCTTTACCTGCTGCCAGTTCAAACGAAGCAACAGTAAATGGCACACATTAAAAATGAATCTAAGGGCAAACAAATGAGTGCAGGACAATAATCTGCAATAAAGAAAATTTCAGGGAACAACTATGAAACTAATAAACAAATTATGCAGGATAAAAATAAAAGAACAATATTAATGTTTAAAAATATAACATATGCACTATTACAGGGCACACCTAAAAGTGCTTACAATTAAGAGATATATCAATTAGTTAAGGTAGCCAAGGTCACGCTGTAGATTAGGAATGTGTAGATTAGGGAAATACATACAGTAAGTGTCTTTATTGTTAAACTTTCGACTGTGGCCATCAGGCAACAGGCAGTGCAGTAAATAATCTTTCAGCTCATGTCACTAGTTAAAATCACTAGTTAAAACCTGGTTGCTTTCACTTATTATCTGCAAAAGAATATCAGGAGGAAACATGAAAGGGACCTAATGCAAGTCAACCCACAAGAATTGTGCCTTTGATTATTATGATTAAACAAAAAGCCACAGAGGTATAGAAGGTACAAGAAACTATCACAGCTATGTTGGAAATCAGTTACCAAGGACAACAGCCAAAGTTACAGTTAAGTGGTTAAAAGCTTTGAATTGTGATTGGTCAGTTGTGGCCTTCTGCGGTCAGTGTCCCAGAGAGCCATGTCATAAAATGTCATTCTATAGAATTCTAAAATAGCTGCTTTTAGACCACTGGTCAGTAACACATAAAGGACCAGTCTGTATCAGAGTTGGTATGTGTGTGAGAGTCCATGTGCCAGGCCCCAGCTGGCATCTCTCTCCCGGCTGAGGGGCTGCTTCAACACAAACAGCCTTTCATGAAGCAAGAGCTTCCATCCTGCCTCAGAGAACATCCTGCTCTATACCTCTTTAAACTCTAAAGCTTCATTGTTCTCCAGCTTAAACTAATAAATTCATACATCACAAGCTTATCAGTCCAAGTCCACAGACCCAACAGCTGCAGAAATACAGAATCGAAATCTATTAGAAAGTTAATTTCTTGATTAACGTTCTGGAACTTTCTGATCTGATACATAGTTTTACAAGTTTTTTTCAATAAAAATATTTGTGAGTGAGACGTCCCAGAAATATAATGCAACAGTGCACTGGTGTAATGGAAAGTGTTGTAGAGAACACAGGATGGATAAAGTAATGCACTCCATTTGTGTGTAATTGAGGGCAGCTGTAATGGTGTGATAGATTAAGGCCTGCTGGAAAAAGGACAGAATGCAGTGTCCTGGTTAACAGTTCCAGATACAGCAGCACTCAGAGGAACCCGCCTCCTTCCTCTGAAACAGGTCAGGACAAGGTTCTACCCAATGCATAATTAAGATATAGAGAACAGGAAGACCTTGTTAGAATTAGTACTGCACAATGAATCAAATTAAAACCACGATATGGCCTACTGCCAATATAGAGATTTAATGAGATTTTACTGCGGGGGTGGACACCCACATGTAGTGGGACGCTGTAAAAATAGAAACCAAGCGACCAACAAAATGTCCTGTCATGTGTCACAGCTGGCTAGGACCAGCTAGGACAACTTACCAGTTGTAGTATATCTTCATCTTTTGGCATCACACACAATTCCAAAAATGTATGACTGGAGGAGGAAAAATATATATTTAGGCCACAATCAGACATTTCTCTCTTTCTTTTCAAGAGCAGAAACATTTTCTTCACTGTTCTGCACCTAAACCTCTGCTATACTGTGTAGTCTATTAATAGCATTAATAGTTTTAGCATTACTTAAATTACTAATTATAGATGTATGCTTAAATTATTCTCATTTTCAGCATTATAACTCACCTGTTCTGGATGAGCCCAATCACCTGCGAGTATGTCTTCCCAATGATGCTCTCACCATTCACTTTCACTATTCTGTCTCCTGTAGACATACAGATCCGTTATCAGACAACAGATTAGCAGTCATCAAAAAGCAAAACAAAATGATGTGCTAATTCTCTAAAGTGCTGGTGTAATTACCAGTGCAGAGTCCGGCACTGTGAGCAGGCCCTCCCTCTTTGACCTGCTTCACAAATATCGTGTCCATGGGCTCCAGTCTGTTCCGCAGTCTCCCTGGCAACAACAAAAGCAGCAGTGTCACGAGTGATCCAGATCACAACAACCCAGAGCCAGGAAGAACCAAGCAGTCACAAGATCAGGCCGCAATAAACATTAACACACAAGCTCACATAAGCATTTAACCCATTGAATGGAAATACAGTAACTTCAGCTAGATGTGACCAACACTGTGGCAACCGTTAGCCCCTAAAGGACTATCAGGCCTGGCTTTATTCACATGTAATCTTTCAGCACACAGATCAAAGTGAACATATAAAACAACCGATTTCCTGAGGAAGACAGCTGTATGATGCTGAATCAGTGGCCTGTTTACTTGTACTGAAAGAAGCAGGCAGTTTTAAAGTGGGGTAGGTGACCTTTTCTCCTAGTGACAAATGAGACTAGAATATTGGTTGCTGCAAGATTCATTCACACTACACCCAAAACCAACATTTAGGTCTGATCGTCCACATTGTCATTTTTAAAAGATTAATTTGGATTTCTTTATTAAGTGAAGTCAATGTCCAGTACATTCACATCAGTTGCCATGGTAATCACATGGCTTTATTATGATGCTGATAGGCTTTCTTCTTGCAACTGAAAATAGCTGTCAGTGTGGAAAATGAGGACCAAAATGTACAATTCCATTAAGTAAAATAACCATAGCTCCCATTAGACATATTCAGTCTCAGTTCCTTGTATGTGCAATACAATATTTAAAAAAATAGTGATGTAGTGTTGTAACACTACACTGCTACTCAGGGAAAATGTATCTGGCAACAAAAGTTTTAAAAAAAAAAAGCTACTGTCACGGTACAAAAACACTTAAGTTAGCAGCATTGTTACTTTTAGTTAGTTATTCCCCAAATCTGCTTATTCACTACATATCAAACACTACAAAGTTTACTATTTGTGGAAAAAGAAAGCAAAACAGTCCTAAATTGCATTTCAAACCACATATGCTTGTGTTTTGGACCAGATTTGTACAAATAGGATTTCTTTTTCTGCAACAAGCAACTAAATAAATTTGAGTCTGATCACATAACTGACTGGATTTAACACAAACAAACCCACTTAGGCCTGGTGTACAAATGCTCTAATTGTTTTCAGGCTTTCAGGAATGTAAGAATATAAAACTGAATTTGCACTAAAAGTTAAGTCTTATGTGAAAGCGAATAAAACAGTGTAGCTGTGCTGTAGGTGTGAATGAGTGGGCTCTGTACTGTAAATAAAATATGATTAAAGTCAGATATAATTCAAAGGGTCTGTGAAAGCATAAATGATATAAAAAGCATAATGATAACATAAGATGTTCACAGAAACTGCTAGCAAAAATGACAAAGGGTAAACAGAAAGAGGGAAGGTGTGGAGATTATGCAAAAAAATGTTAATATTTGTGCTGTTGTCTAATGGCGTCCTTATAATTAAACTGTAATGGCTTCGGTCACCATATGTGACCGAGTGCTTTACAGGTTGTGACTATGTTTTTTACTTGTGGCAGCACAAATGCTGCAGTGCTTCAAAGCCTGCCAAATTTAAATGAGATTTGAGCTGTTTAAATAAAATACCAGTGTACTGCTTGTTGTGCAGTATATACTTAATACCATCCACTGCTGTGAATGTGAAACATTTTACAACTGTATTACGTATGTCACATGAACTGCATGTATCATTTCAGTTGTCAGTACATAAACAGTGACATTTGAGTTGTGTTCATATAGAAAAAGAATTTGATCAAGTCCAGAAAAGATTGGTCAAAGTGAGAACATTGCATTTTGGAAAGCAGTATTCCTAAAAGTGTGTTCTGTAGTGTATAGCATATTATAGGAATTTGGTATTTAGGTATTTTTTGCATCCAGAAAATTTGCATACAACACACAGTGAATATACTATATACTGTAGAAATGCTATTTTAGGCATAGACCTGATGCTCTAGTGACGTAATCATTGGGAAAGATTAAATGCACCCTCTTGTGTCATCTATTGTACACTGCAGCTTTCAATAACATTCCTCTCAGAAACATATCCAAAAGCAAACAGTACTGCCATTTTCACTGTTTTCTGATCAGCTAACAAAATTAAATCAGTATACTAACCAAAACATCTGGGTCACATACAATAAGAAACACTAAAATATTGATCAGTGTTCACAATGGCCAGCACATTGGTGTTCACCAACAATAAATAAAAGTCAGAAAACATCCATAGACTAAGTCTAATAATTGCTTGGTCAAATTTGATTTGGACTAAAAAAATCATACTAAAACATTTTAAATTTACATTATTTGTACATACACAAATAACTAAACACTGGCAAAATGCAGAAAAGCATTTAAAAAGCACAAACATGTATATAGATTTTTAAACAGACAGACAGACCAGCCCTGGAAAATAGTAAACACTTTTGGCACTCACACAGCATGCAAATTGGACATTTTACTACCACATACCCTGAAACGTGTTTAGGTTGTTTTTTAATCTTTCTCTGACTGCTTTGCATACTGAACTAGATGCACTTTAGTGACGTTATGCAAGACTTTGAACATGTTTTGACTCTTGTAAAATTATAATATTCCTATTTGAGGAGTGCTATCTAGATTTTGTAAATTAACAAACTCATTTTTGCAGTGCTTTGACACTTATAGTAAAACTTTTTAATGCTGCCTTATGTAGAATATCAACCATAGTAGCAGTTCCCATTTCAATTTCATGCTTTCCAATCCTAACCATTTCATACACAGCATGCAGTGTATAGAAATTATTAGTTTAAACCTAATTTAACTGAACAGATGTACAGAGCCAGAAAAACAAGTGTTTCAGTCATAATGTAGTGTGCAACAAGTCAGCACAATCAGGAAAACAGGTTAACTATTTTTATTTAGGTATGTACAATACTAGACTTGCATCGATTTAAAATCAAGTAGTGGTTGGGTTGTCTGAATGACTAGTCCGTCTTAAGGAAGCCCAGTATACAGTATTTACTAAATACTGTTTTATTTACTAAAGGCTGGTCAGACATGATTTAAAAGTGACATTCACATAAAATGTTCTTGTGTTTAAAAACATCTGATGAAACAACATGCTGGAACAGAACCCAGGCCTCAAAACACATTTATAAAAGTTACATTTTTTTGTAACATAACACTGTGCAAAAAACTTAAAATACAATGCAATGACGGGTATTTTCATGTAAATACATTTGAAGTCCAACAATAATCTAAAAAAAGTACAAATATTACATCCACAACGTATACAACAAGTTTTTAGTGTAGCTTTAAATCATAGCAGTGCACCCGAAAATATGTAGGTCAGATGCTTGCATGAGACGCTTCGCCAAACACGCAGACGTGCGTGTTTGGCAACAAGGATTTTGCAGGAGAAGATAAAACAATACTGTGAGGAGAAAGGATTTACGCTTAGTAACAATCTGATTTAAAGGGAAATTTGAGGCCATGACAGAACAGGACAGCAATGGAATGTGGCATTCATCCTGGGGGAAAGACGCTGCATTTAGATAATCATCCCTGAACTATTATGTCCTTCAACTATCGAAAAAAATCTGAAATTCCCAAACAGATGTTCTTTTATCCTCATATTCCCCATTCAAAAATATGGCTTGGACAAAAAAGTTTTACTTGGTGTGGTTAATGGGGCTCTTTTCCATAGCAATACATAGTAAATCCACATTAAAATTTTAACTAAAATCTATCCGTGTTGGTGATTACATACCACAGTGGTTACCTGTGCTGAAATGAAGTCAAACAGTTATCATAAACTAAAGCAATGTAGGGGATTTAGAAAAGGATCTCTTGAGGCATCTCTTCCGCCTACAAATAACACAACCCAGACTCAACAGAAGAGTTAAACAAACAAAACAAGGCAAGGAATGTCAAATCCACATGACTCCTTCAGTTGGTCAATACAAAATCAAGCAAAGTAACAACGATTTTAGAAATGATTCACTACAGCTGTAAAAGCATTGCTTTTGTAAAAGATCTGACACTGAGCAATACATCTCAGGACAATTCCTGTCAGATTCTATATATATTTTTAGTCTTTGGTCTTAATGACAGCTGATGTTTATGTTCTCTGCAAATCATAATAATAACCAACAAATAAACAGTATTTCAAACAAATATTTCTTTAAATCAATATTGGACTGATCAGCACTGACCCCGCTTTTAACTGTTATTGTAATTTAATGTAAACAACATTTAAAAATGGCCCAGTGCCTCTATAAACTTTGGTTTGTAACAAAAAGTAAGATTTATTTCATCAACATCTTGCACAAGGAATATTTTTACAAACTTGACTTTGTCAAGTTAAAATAAAATAAACACATCTTTAAAGATACTTCAAGACCACTGTGGTCTGCTGTTTTTGAATTACAAACCAATAATTAAAAAATTTTAAAACCTTTTGCACATCCCTAATTTGGACCAGGCTATAAAGATTACCTATCATCTAGAGCAACAAATGAAATATATAAAAATTCGAGCTCTTGCAACAAAATGGTGCAAACCATGTCAGGTCAGAAGTTCAAACAGCAGAGAGGGGAAGATTAAGCAGGGGAAAGAATCTGGAGTTATTTCTGTTAGCTATAGGCCATGTCATGAGAGCAAATGGTGATGGGAGCAGAAAAAAAAAATCATTCAGAGAATAACTGCCCTGATTCAATGCCAGCTAATGGTGGGGGACCACATGAAACGAAACACACCACTTAATATGAAGTTAAGATCCTCAAATCAAGTGTTTTACATTTATTCAAACAAAGATTAATGTCAATAAAAGTGTTAACTTACCTCTAAATCCATGGTCTTTATCCTTGAAAAATTAAACAAAGAAATAAGATTATTTGTAGGGTAAAGAATGTTACCTGATAGGTCCACACAACATTTCTGTTCTTAAAAAAAGCTCTGAAGATTGCTGTTATATTGAGTAATTATTATATATTATATATTTTTTTTACTAAGAATGCAGTACTTTCAGTTAAACACATTATTCCGTTATTTCATTATATCTAACTCTTAAATTTTTGGGTGCTTTGAAAACAAAGTGAGTAAATACACCCAACCAGAAATAATCTTATCTTATTAAGATTATATGACATACAGATTTGGAACAACATGAGGGTGAAAGAATGATAGATTATTCATTCTTGGGTGAACTATATAGCTTTAATATTACTAGTAACCACTAGAAATGTTAAAGATATACACTACCTTAAAACTGGAGTGCACAGCTGACTCTGGTGGGTACACAATAAAGTGACGCAGAGTGAAGCCGAAGCCTTGTGAAGTGCGGTGCAGACGAAGCGTCTTTGGCCCAGGCCAGGAAAACAGCTCTTCCTCTGGCTGGAAGAGAACTCCTGAAGCATCATCCTCATCAGCCACATCCTACAGAGAAACACGTCAAATTATAACAAAGTAAAGGAGTACTGAGGACAAACGAACAGGCAATTAATGTCATAGCATGGAAGAGAGAGTTTTGCATAACTGGAATTCAATCACTTACAACATACATTTCTCGACTTTTGTGTGGGGTCAAAATCGTAAAGAATGTTTCTGGTTCTGTTGTAGTCTCCTTTACAATTTTGATCACAATTACAAATTATTTTAATACTATTACCCTCCACAATTGTGAATTGAACCAGTTCCTGATTTCCACCTCTACCCTGAATATGCTTTATGTGCAACACCCTTAACTGTCTAATACATTTTAACTGGGTTACATCCATTTGGCAAAACTCCACAGGTTTTACTTCAAAATCAAGGCAGGACTGGTCATAAACTTGTTTCTGAGAAACTCTTAAACAATCATAAAAAATCACAACTTTTTGACACCAAAACTCTGCTCGGTGAATCACTTTTGTAAACAAGATAACAGTGGACAACCTCACCCTGGAGGTACATCAAGGCATGTTGTGCTTATAGTAAATGTCAACATTTTGAAGAAACAAATTTTGATTGTCAAATGTTAGAAAATTAGGCAGTTTAATTACACAGATACATTCAGAGAAGTCCACACACTAATCTGCACAATGATGAATCAAACCTGCAGTGACGACGACATCATCCTTGACATTTTCCACTACATGGTGAGGAACACCCACTGAAGGTTGAGTCAATACTGGCCTGATGTCATGTCCTAAGCATGTGGGCGATTTTTGTGCTTCGTGTAAAATGTATTTCTCCAAGCAGTATATAAAAGCCATGTTTATATTAAGCCATAGCGCATGACAGCATGTGTGATGTTGCTTTTATACAATAGATCAATAAATAAGGAAAAAAAAACTGTGCGTTGAACTATGTTTTTATACCACAGATTTAGGTTCTGCCATTGCTAGTTGCATGCATCACAACCACAAAGAAGTTTCCACAAAGAAGTGGTTAGTTAATATTTGTTTTGCTGTTACTGACGTGAGAAATCTGTAATAAATTTGCCTAATAGCCTAATAGATAGCAACTTAGTAGCTTCACTAGCGAAATATCAAAACGTGTCAAATGGATTGTGCCTTGAGCTTCCTCTGGCTTTACATTGCTATGCTTTACATTTGCAGAGTAGGCATTCTGCTTCTGGCATGCACCACTCTGTTTACGGAATATTTATAGCCTCACACCTACCCAATATTCACACCCTACCCTTTGCTACCAAGCCTCCAGCACAGGTGTGAGAACCTAAGCATTTCCTCTTCACAAAGACAATTATAAGAAATGTATAAGAAATGCCTTATTGACTACTGTTAAAGTTTACTAAAGCCTGACTATAAAGTTTCTCACGACCAATACAAAAACACAAATAAGAAGGATATTTTAAAATGTTTTTTAAATGTTTGCAAATTTATTCTGATTGTTAAAAATTATGCAAACAACACAAGGAAAAGATACTGCGGCTTCCTATTAAATACACAGTGGTAAATGTTGTTGATGGGTACTGTTGAGACCCCTGAGGAAGTATCAGTGCTGAAAAGCACTGATAACAGACAAAGGAAATGTCTAATATCTCTAAAATAAAAAATTGTGGAATAGGACTAAAAGCACAATCAGATTAAACAGTCACATGTGAACAAGTTAATCAGACTAAATTGGCCAGATCTGATCAAAATTTCATTCGGATTGTAAGGAGTGGTTTGAACCTTTTCTAATCCAATCGAGAGGACATGTAAACACTTCATCAATTTGAAAATTAAACTAGAAAGCTCTGTGCATGTGCAATGACATACAAATTGCGTAATGACGTATGGCGCATGGCTGTTGCTGTCAGATGTCAAAGCAAAATTTAGCGTTTAAAGAAAGCATGATGTTGCTCAGCATTTTAAGTGTTAATTGTGCTTTAAAAAAATGAAAAAAATATAGCAATCTGATTGATTTTATTCTGATTGAAACAAAAAGTGTCCATGTAAATGCAGCTACAGTCACCATGGTGGAAAATAAGAACTCAGTATTAAGTTGTCTTTTTGTGTTATGTATTTAAAAGATCGTTGTTGGATTCATGATTAAAAAAAATGTCATAGGATTGGATAGGATGCTAATTTGATAAATTTTGTGGAACATTTTGTGAATAATTAATAATTCTTGAATAATTCACCATTATTCAATCATTTCAATAAGACAAAGCTTGACCATTTAAACGTTTAATTTACTGAAAATGTATTTTTATTCAACAAAGACTTAAAAATTATACTTGCACTATTCTACACAAGACTGAATGTGTCATGCAAATTCAGATCCATCAAACCCAAAAGGAGAGGAGCAGAGAGAATTCATAAAGAGAGCAGCACGAACCTGAGAGCGCGCATCAAGTTTTGTGTGAGGGCATAGAAAATCTGTGTGCGAGCAGAGGTTTGTGCTTGCACATTATATTAATGTGCTTTCGTGCTACGATAATGTGCTCTTAACATTTGTCAGTAAAATAACGCCACAGTTAAGTGTGCCCCCAGGTCACTGGGCTTAAGACAATGTTTCAACTTGCCCCCTCCACTACAGCCTTGTTCTGCAGGAAACAAGCCATATAATATTATGATCTCTTTTCAGCTATTTGCTGCAGACACTTACAGAAATCAGCCAGCAGTTAACAGGTCAATGCTTACCATAGCTGTATTAAAAAACGAACACTTAAAAGGACATGAAAAATGTGCTGAAGGTGGCAACATGCTAAGTCCTGATATAAAAAAACTTTGAAACAGATATAACATATGAAACTAACATATATTGTACACATATTGAAGATAAACATGTACACTGAAGACAGATAATATGTAAATTACAGATACATAATAAAGTATATTGAAGATAGATAATACTATGCATAAATAATAACTTAATATGTGCATAAACGTGCAGTCAGAGGAAATGCCCAGTGTTTCCCACACATAGAGGAATCTGTGGCGGTGCGCCACAGATTAAATTCCGACCGCCACAGATTTAACACCGACCAAAAAAAAAAATCAATACCGACCGTCACATATTGCGTTTCGTTATTCTTTTGTACGCTATTTAAAACACGCAGCGAATTCGTTCAACTGCATT